>PVKS010003511.1:0-102813 GCA_004027875.1 Aplodontia rufa
AAAAAAAAAAAGAGTATAGGGAAAATCATCAAAATTTGAATACCAATGATAGACACTAGTACTGTGTCGATGTTAAATATCCTAATTTTTGATAATTATCTAAGAGAATGTTTGTTCTTAGGAAATATATGCTGATTTTTTTAGGGGTAAAGGGGCATAATGACTGCAACTTATTCTCATATGATTCAGGGAGGAAAGGTGTGTGGGGTGTGTGTGTGTGTGTTCATGCACAGTAATGGAGAGAGAAGAGGAGTGAGTGAGATGAAGAGAGATTGCAAGAGTGAACATGGCAAAATGTTAGCATTTGATGATCTGAGTGAAGGGTATACAGACTTTTACATGTTATTTTTGCAACTGTTCTATAAGTTTGAAAAAAGTGAAAAAATTCACCTGGGATTTGGAGATTGAGTGTTCCCATTTGCAAGATGGATGGTTTTGAATTTATGGTCTTAAGGAGTGATGATAGGATTTGTTGAGCTGCAAATTGGGACACTGTTTGAGGAATCTAAATTTTTTAAATACAATTTAGCTATTGTGAATTGTGCTGTTATAAACATCGATGTGGCTGTGTCACTGTAGTATGCTGAAGAATACACTTTTTTGGAAAAGAATAAAAATGTGAGAAGAAAAGAAAGTTTAAAAAATTACATTTATTGGTTAAGAGTTGAACTGTCATATATAAATTATAAAGTCCATGGTAAATTGACCACTTGTGTGTTTGGAAGAACTCAGTTTTCTTAATAACTAATGGTTTCCTCTAGATTTCCTTGCAAATATCAGAATAGTGGACTGAATTATTGCTGAGAGTTACAATTCATCCAAAATTCTTAATCTAAAAATATTACTTTTCTATGTGCCCCAAAGTGAAATGATGCAGTAATGTCTTTTAAGTCTGAAATACATTCACATTTTAAAAATACATAAATAAATTTTATCATCTCTGATATATAGCTTCTTTCTTTGTGTCACATTCAGCTTGTGAGTTTAAAAATCATATTTCCAAATAGCAGAGAATGTCAAAAGTATGAGAAGTTGGCTTCCAGTTTAAAGTGAAATGTACTGCAATACAACCTCTACTAATTTTATATATCCAGACTCAGGAATACACTGAAAAATCATGAATTTAGATACCCATAGCACTGGAAAGGCAGCCAGAATCTATCAGGAAACACCATTAATTAAAACGTTTACAAAGCTTAACTGTAAGTCCCTGTCAGGAGCAGTCAAAAGCTCTGCCCTGACTTGAAAAGTCTTGCTGGAAGTTGAGAAAGGGTTCTCTCTACTCTCTGTTTCAGGAACTCAAGAGGGTAAGCTGAGGAGCCATTGGTCTGTTGTGAAGGTTAAAAATAAAAAGATAAACAAAGTAATGTAGGAAAAAAGAAAGAAAGAAGACAAAAGTAGCAATATCAGTGTCTTGCAAAGCAAAAACAATTTGGCAGAAAAGAAAGGATCATTTTGTAACTGACAAAGATATAATATAAAAGGAAGATGTGAAATTAATGTCCCTTTATGGGAATATACTTTGAAAATAAATTAAAATTGATATGAGACAACATATTTTTCTCAGATTTAATAGAGACTGAAAAATAAAATAATAGTGAACTATTAGGCAGATATTGAATTTTGAATTTTAGAAGTGGAGAATATACCTTTTGTAACAGCTGATCATATACTGGGAGACAAAGGGAATTTTATTATATGTTGAAAATAAGAACATGTAGAAGCTACACTTTTTATGTTCAAAATTAACATACACTGGGGCTGGAGGGGTGGCTCAGTGGTTACAGTGCTTGCCTGCCATGCCAAGTGCAAGGATGCGGGTTCGAACCCCAGCACCACATACACAATGAAGTGTCGGAGCAATGAAAGCCACATGAAAAACTAAATAAAATTGATTCTCTATTTCTCTCTCTCACTGTCCCTGTCTTTCTTTAAAAAAATTAACATACACTGAAAAAGTCTAAATAAGCAAAACTCTTCAGTCTATGAATTATAACAATGTACAAAATGATTTTAGTTATATTTATGTTTGTGAAACTTCCAAGTACCTTTTTTTTTTTTTTTTTTTTTTGAGTACTGGGGATTGAACCCAAGGGTGCTTGACTACTGAGTTATATCCCCAGTCTGTTTTTTACTTTTTATTTTGAGACAGAGTCTGGCTAAGTTGCTTAGGGCCTTGCTGAGTTGCTGAGGCTGGCTCCAAGTACTTTTATAATCTATAGGAGACTATATACTACAACACTGTTTGCAGCAACAAAAATGCTGGAAATAACCCATGTATTTGTCAGTAGAGAACATCCATCAATGGAGACTTGTGAAACACTGAATGAATTTATCAATATGCTGCCATCTCAAAATGCTCTGCAGAATGCAGTGTTGCATGAAAAAAGCAAGATGGGCAAAATATATAATATGTTATAATTTATCCAAAAGGAGGCCAATGTAACATTTGCTTATATTAAAAATCACAACAAAACAAATGATTATTAAACAAAATTGATTATTTATACTGGGAATAGAGTAGAATAAACATGGTTAAAAACAATTTTTAATTATACCTTGCTTTGTAAATTTGACTTTGAAACCATAAAAAGATTTTACACAAGTCTAAAGTCAAATTAAATTTTAAAAGTAATTCCTAAAAAGCTGAATTCCAAAAAAATTTACTGTATTAAAGTAAAGGGGTGTTATTTCAAATAACTTCCAAAACCAGTAATTTAATGTATAAACCTGGTAGGATATATCTTAAGATTAAAAAGAATTGCAAGTATACTTTAAGCTGCTTTTAATGATCATGGCTTTAATAATATTACCACTGTTATTCTGAAATTGTAGTATATATTACAGAAAAAAATGTGGAAAAGAACGAAGTACAAGCTCTATTATCCCAAACTTAAACTGCAAACATTGGTATGAGCTCATGAGGTATTTTTCTCTTTATAACACATGATTCCTTGCTCTCTGCACTAAAAAGATTTAGAAACAAAAAACAACCCAGCATAAATGAGCTTCCACAGTACCCAGCCTGTTTCTAACACTATTTCCATGTAGAGTTAGCTAATTCTAGCTAACTAGAATTAGGAAGCAAAATTTGGGAAGCAAAATTCAAGTAGGTTCTTGTCTTAGTCCATATGTAGTGCTATAACAAAATAGCCAAGATTGGGTAACTTATAAAGAGTAGAAAATTATTTCTTACAGTTCTGGAATCTGGGAGCCTGGGATCCTCCAGCCCCCTTTCAAGAAACTAATCTACTCCATTCTTCCTCATGACTTAATGACTTCCCCAAAGTCCCCATCTGCTAAGCAACACTGCAATGGGGATTAAGCTTAAATGCATGAACTTTGGAGGAAATACATTCAAACCATCGAAGTCTTGGAATTTATTGTCATACAAAAAAAAAAAAAAAGAAATTTCAGTGACCACCAAAGTCACATCAGGACTCAGAATCCAATTTGAATGCCTAGGCAAATTTTACTGGCATTCAAATGGTGGATTGAGACACAGAGGATATGTTTAAGTTCATGAGTTCATAAAAAATAAAGAACTCTTGCTTACCTATAGAGGCTCTGGGAAATCAACTAATTATTTTGAAGTTGTTAATTAAAAGGAAATGATCAACCTTTTATCATATCTCTCCTATACTGCACCACAGGGTAACCAAATAGTTGATGAAAGGATTTTTTTTTTTTTTTATAGGACTACTACTGCTGGGTTGATGATGGGCCTCAGTAGTAGAGTACTTGCCTAGCATGTGCAAGGCCTTGGGTTCAATTCTCAATACAGGGGGAAAAAGTACTGCTAATAAATGAATAAAGAATGAAATTAGAATATTTTCATGATTCAATGAATAGTGGGTTTAAGCACAATTTTCTGACATCACACAAAGAAAGACTAGACGTTACATATTTGCTAATGAAAGTCCTGTTTCTATCACCAATGATGTCTTTTGGCTAAAATATCTACAAACAAGACAGACACTGTTCATCAGAGGGGGTAAGAACATAGGTAATTCAGGAACAGTGAACATATTAGAAGATATCATGTGGATGCAATCAGCAAAATCCAGAAGTTTGGAAATTCTACAAGGCAAACTGACCCAATTTCTTCACCATATAAATGACCAGGAGGGACAAGACAAAGAGAGCTACAGATGCCACTGGTGCCTGTCCATAACCTTCATGTCTTTTGTTCTGCTCAGCCCCCCTCCCAGCTGTCAGTAGCTGTTTTTTTGGGCCTAATTGCTGTTTTCTTCTAAGCTACAAAAAGGCGACGTTTCCAAATATTGGAACATCTGAAGTGCCAAGCAACCAATGTTCCCAGAAGCAGCTCCTAACCAATGATTCAGTGAAATGGATGTTTAAAAATTCAAGCTCCTTCAACTCTCAAGGGGATAGTTCAGAAGTGTGTATGTGTGTTTATGCTTTTTCCAAGAACTTCCCTGAACGATTAAGCTCCAATCAACCCTAGTCGATGGTTTAATAGTTTATCCTCTGTTGGTTGTTTTTTCTTCCCTCTCTCACCTTTCTCTCTCTCTTATGGTGTCCTTGCACTTCCCAAATAAGCAACATGTACTTGAATCCTTGTCTTACTGTGCATTTCTAGAAGAACTCAAACCAAGGTGGAGAAGGAACTATAGACTAAAAGAGACTTCAGAGACTTGTCAGTCAGTTGCAAATGGGAATTGTGGAATTGGGTCAAATAAATTGTTAAAAATATATGAAAAAAATCAGAGGCTAGAGCAGTGGTTTCGGTGGTTTTGGTGATTTTGGTGCTTGCCTGGCATGCGCGAATAGGTGGGTTCAAACTCCAGCACCATGTACACAACAAAGTGTTGGAGCAACGAAAGCCACATGGAAAAACTAAATGAAAATTGATTCTCTCTCTCTCTCTCTCACTGTCCCTCTCTCTTTAAAAAACATATGAAAAAGTATGAGAAACTACATGAAAAAATCAAGTAAATTTGAGCACAGACAAATATTTGATAACATTTAGGGAATTATTGTCACTTTATTTTATTTTTTTAAAGGAGTTGAAAGAAGGATTTGAGGAAGTAGAGTTCAGTAAGTAAGGAAGTCAGCACTAGTTTATTTATTTTTTTAAAGAGAGAGGGATAAAATCAAAGAGAGTGAGAAAGAGAGAGATTCAATTTTTATTTAGTTTTTCATCTGATTTTTGTTCTTTGGACACTTAAATGTGTATGTTCTGCTGGGCTTTGAACCTGGGTCCTCGCACATACCAGGCAAGCACAGTAACCGCTGAGTCACTGCTCCAGCTCTCTTGTCACTTTAGATGACATAATACTGTTTTACTTGTGTTTAAAATCAACAATAAATACTGAGTATTACAGATAAACTGTCATGTTGTCCGGGATTTACTTTCAAATTAATGAGAGTTAAAACTGTAGTTGGCAGTGAATTCATTATTAAATCTGGGAAGGTATTTGAAAGTTCATAATACAACTTTGTCTACTTTTATATACATTGCAAATTTCCCCTAATTAAATATATATGTTTGAACAGCTGAAAGCTCTGTGGAAGTGTTTATAATTGTTTTTAGTGCTTAATAATTCTTAGTACATAGTTGGAAAAGTGGCACTGAAAACATTATTTGTTGAATAAATGGGTTTTGTCTTATATTGGGGATATCAGAAGGCAAATACTGTTAACATTAATATTTTAGCTGATATACCAGAAATCTTACCAATAATTTTCTGTAGATCAGAGAGAAGATCATTTTATCAGTTAGCAAAATGTCAGGTTTTTTAAAAACTTCATGCTAGTTTAACCACTAACTGAAATATTTTTTCAGCTTATAATTCCTCACTATCTGGGGCTTGAAATGAGTTTTGAGTTACATATATTTTATTATAATGCGTGTATTATTTCCAAAATGCTGAAGTTGCTGGAATACTGATGATATAGTGGGACAGGGTATAAGACTGATACTGAAAAACAACATTTGCTTAGAAAATCCAAGATTGTGAGTGCTGAATTTACCTAAGCACTAGGTGTTTCTTAAATTTATAAGGTGACTACTTTTGTTGAGACCAAAACCAAAGTTATACTGGAAAAATATTTTGAATAAAAGTTTATTAAGTGACAGAAAATAGGGTATATATTTGAAGTCTTAGAAGCCTGTAAACAGACTTTTGCAAGTAATTCATCCAGAAATTTTCCATCTTAAACAATGTAAATGGAGATGTAAATTTTATTACTTCACACTATTGTTGAGATCTGCTTCCTTACAGGGTTTTCTAATGACATGATGGTCCTTGTTTTCAAAATTTTGGATGGAAAAACAGTTAATTTAATTTTACAATGAGAAGGGAGTTTGGTTCTAAGAAGTCTCATAAGATGAAGTGTGCTGGAATACTTTTGGAATGCCCTTCAAACAGGCAAAGTTTAAACTGGAAAGACTAAAAAGTTAAATATTATATATTTATAAAAAGCCAACTATCTTTTACTCCCCTGGTTCAAAAGGTAATACCAAGGTCACTAAATAGCATAATAATATAGTAAGCAATTTTCGTTATTGGATTCGTTCCATGTTATTTTTCATGTATGGTACTTGTCTTTATTTTCTACTTTTATTTTTTGCTTGTAGGTAATTTATGTTGTATTTTATAAAAACTTCCCAGAGGTTTTTACTCTTCATGGAAAATGGTGTAGAAATAACTAATTAACTTACTAGTTAAATTTAGAAACTACAACCAACTAAATAAAGATTGAAACAATTGCATGCATTTTGCTATCATAGATTTTAACAATGATCATTTTTATCTTCTAAGATATTTCTGAGAATGATATTCCCAGTCATATTATCAACCAAATTCACTCAAAACTATCTGGGTTTGACTGTACGAATATAGCTTTTAACTTTGCTGTTTATTGGAATCAAACATTATTTAATGAAACAAAATTAATTTTGGTAAATGAGGAATTTAAAGTTTTTTTATTTTCTTTTTTCCTTCCCTCCCTCCTTTCTTTCCTTCTCTCTCCCTCCTTCCCTTCCTCTTTTTCTTTCTCTCTCTTTCTTTTTCGGTACTGGGGATTGAACTCAGGGATTCTCTACTGCTGTGCTATATCCACAGTCCTAGTTGCTTTCTGTTTTGAGACAAGGCCATGCTAAGTTGCCAAGGCTGGTCTTGAACTTTTGATCTTCCTGTCTCAGCCTCCAGAGCAGTTGGGATTATAGGCATGCGCCACAATGCGTGACTGAATTTAAAGGTTTTGCTTATAAAGAATGTTAATAGACTTATCATAGGCTCTAAATATGTAATTTAATTTCCCTAGCAAGTTAAGGGAAATGTTGGTTCCCCAAAGAACTCTGAATTGAATAACCATTTATAAAAAGAGTAATTTTAAACTTCCATTCAACTCAGTATATTTAAAAAACCACAGTAGTTAACTCTAATTTAAACAAATTATACTTTAATTCACCTTTCACCAAATTTTGTCATAAAAATTTATCTTGATTTTTGTTTTTATTTTTATCATCATGCAGAATTGTGCTAATTCCTACTATTCTTTTAGCTTTTGTGCTGAATGGCTTCCTGAGCCTTCTCTGAGGTTTTCAGCTGAACCTGAGTCAGGTGTGTGAAATCACATTCTCCCCATGCAGTGGGATAGTGGAAAGTGAGAGTGCAGAATTCTCCCTAAGCAAAAGTCCTCCATCCTCTACCTACTGTCTTGAAAATCGTCCCCAAGTTCCACACATTTTGGGACTCACTTACATGAACTTCCAGGAGCATGTACTTCATTATCCTTGAGAGAGAAGGCCTGGATCCTGGTAGTATATAGATAATACTATCTGTGTGCCTGCCCCGGAGCCAGGAGCTTTGTGGCTATCTCATTGGACCCTCTCAACATCTCAGTTAAGGAAGAAATATCCATTTTATAATTGAGAGAACTGAGGCCCAGTAAGGGTACTGTGCTACTTAACTATGTGATACCAACCTGTCTGATCCAAAGCTTTTGTCGCTAATGGCACCACTTGTATAAACTAGTACTCCTCATGGTCACATGGCAGAAAGCAGAGTCTGGAGGAAATGGACCACTGATCACTCTGTTGTCCAGTGAACCTGGAGGTGGATGTCAAGGAAGTCACCAAAATAAGGTGGAACACTAGAGAAAGCTCAGGAAATAAAAGTTTTCAAACTTCACATTTTCCCCTTAAGGCCAGACCATGCTGCAGCTTGTTTAATAGCAGAAATTAGGCAGCCAGACCAGCCTTGAGGGCACAGAAATTTTTGTAGAAAAGCTCATTAGGTGTTTCCTCTGTGGGACAGTCTTTCTAAATCTAGGATCTTTTCTTTTGTGTGCTCTATAGAATGAAGTGTACTTGTTTGGATGGAAAATGTTTACCACCATCTCCACATTTTATTTTTTCTCTAATGTTTGTTTTTTTCTTTGTCTATCCAGATACAAAAGAAGTTCCCCTTCTCTAGAGTTAAATATTTCAGATGTGAGTAATACTCTGTTAGGTAGGATGTGTTAGATCTGGTTATAGGAAAACCAGGCAGCACATGCATGACTCCACTGAAGCAAACTCTTCATTCTTCACTCTCCATGATGTATTGTTTTCCCACAGCTGGAAATGAGGAGGGTGTTGGGCTTTTCATGGCTTTTAGCTGGTCTCCAGCTCTCCTTTTCCCAAGTACCAATTCAGCATGATCTAGACCAGGATCGTTTGTTTTCAAGGTTAGAAAACAAACCAAAACTACATCCAGCAACAGGATGAGTGAGGGTCCTGAGGAAATGTCCTGAAATCCATTCACAGGAAATGTATCCTGCTCTCCTGGGAATTTCCCTCTCTCATGCTGTCTCCAAGAACCGCCCTCTGCTCTTTGCTGGGACTACTTCAGTAATGTATCTTACACAACTGCTTGAGCTTATTAAAAATGGTCTTCCTTCTAGCTGAGGTTGCCAGTTGTTTCTAGGGATGCTATAAAATGCTTGCAATAAAAGTCATGTTCATTCACATTCTTTTTTAAAAAATGTATTGGATTTATGCTGTATAACTTTTTACATGCAAGTGTAGAAGTGGAGGTCGTTATATCAAAACTGGATAATCAAGTAGACAATGATAAGGTGCTAGAATTCCAAAGAGTTTGGGAGTCACTACTGTTGAGGGAAATCAAAGAATTCATTTTCTCACAAGGTATGTAGCTTTAAACCAGTATACTTCACAGTTCATTCTTTTTTATTCTTTCCACTACTTCCTGGTTCCTTATAACACTTGAGTTTAACCAGAATAATATGGAGTGTAAAATACTTTTACTTACCTTTTTCTTTCTTGGCAGTGCTAGGGATTGAACCAGGATTTCACAAGTGCTAGGCAAGTATTCTACCACTAAGGTATAGCCCAGTCTTCAACTTAACCTTTTAATATATAGATAGTTACTTCTGAGATGCATGAAAACATGTAAAGCTTAGTGTGCTTTTAAAGTTTGAGAGTCTCCTCTTGATTCTTGTGTCAAATGTTTGACCAGAGGCTAGAGATCAAGAAGATCGGACCCAGAGGGTACTCCAGTGCCTTATGAATGTCATCGAATCTGAACAGACGTAGAGTAAGAGATGAAGGTCAAGGATCTGAAAAACAGACAGTGGTCCAGAAACCCCAGAGAGTGGTCCACTTGTGCATGACCCCAGAGAAAGGGCTAGAGGAGAGGAAGATACCATTTTTATATCTTTTGGATGAGTCCCTAAAGTCCATTTAGCATCTCGAGTATTTGGTATAATTGAGGTATATGAAGTATAGTTTCTTTTTAGCATAAAATTGATCAACTGATTGATTGCTGGGCATGAAAATTACATGGCTTTAATCTTTAAGAGCTAAGAGTTTAATGGAAAAGATGGTTAGATATTTATAATATTACGAGATAAGAGCAATAGTAAATCAAGTACATGACATAAGGACTTTTGTGGGGTTTGTGTTGAACAAAACGTCTCTGTGAGGTCCATTACCTGAAGGTAAATATGGGCCGAATTTCAGCTCTAGCTATTCTAAACAGACCTGGGTCTAAAGATTACAGATTATCTCATATCTGGAGAAATGCCCACTGTCTGAAATTTCCCATTGGCTACCAAATTATTGTTCTGGTCCCTACAGGCCCATTAATTATTATCCATCCCACATTGATACTTCTGGAGCAAACAACTGACAAGTAATGTTAAGCACAGTATTATGTATGTTTGCCCTCAGAGTTATCTGTGAGACAGGCCTGTACCAGCCTGGCTGTTGTCAGAAAGCTGGCACCTTTACTTCCTGATTTCCACCACACTTCTTCCTGCAACTCTGTCCCCCAGGCATAACTGGTTGGAGAATTCAATAGGCAGGAAACCAGTAATGAAAACTCTTGAAGCTCAAGAAATGCCAGCATAATGGACAATTTAGCATTACCTGAAAATAGATGATATTCATCTTGGGGTACTGTAGTTATGCTGGATAAATATACTATCTCTCCGAACAGTTTTTCTGTGCTAGTATTTGAGGGAAAATAATTCTCTTTTTTTTCTTTTGTAACAAAGATTGAACCCAGGGAAGCTTAACCACTGAGCTATATCCTCAGCCCTTTATATATATATATATATATATTTTTTTTTTTTTGAGATAGGTTCTTGCTAAGTTGCATTGGGCCTCACTAGGTTGCTGAAGCTGGCTTTGTACTTCGGATCCTCCTGACTCAGCCTCAGTCACGGGATTATAGGCATGCACTACTACTCATGGTGAAAATAATTCTTACGGCATGCAAAACTATAAAATACATTCTATTAAGAAGATGAAAGAATGTGCTTCCATTTTTAGCAAAAGCCTGTGAAAGTTCAAGGTCCATTCATCTGTTGGCAAAGGTGAATTTCAGTGGCTTGAAAATAAGAAGTATAATTGCCACAGGTATTTCTTGCTTTCTCATTCTTCTTAAAGCACACTTCTGGAGCTTTTCTTCCATTGAAAAAGGGAATTGAGAGATATTCAAAAGAGATACCAGATAAGAATAATATTTCAGTAATGTAAGGACAAATCCTCTTCCTAGAGGCAGATGCTCGATTCCAGAAGCTTTCTGAACACCATGTAGCATTGAAGAAACTACAATCATTGGCTTGGACCTTGATAAAATAACAGCTAACAGGGGCTGGAGAGGTGGCTCAGCAGTAGAATACTTGCCTGGCATGCACCAGTACCTGGGTTCAATTCCTAGCACTGCATACACAACTAAGTGGAGTAAAAACAAAAATCAGATGAGAAAATATGTTTAACTCTCTCTCTTTAAAAAAAATGACAACTAATGTATATTAGATGCTTATTATAGTCAGGCACACTTCTAAGTGCTCTCTATGTATTAATTTATTTGTTATCAAGGGACAGAAAGGATTAGCAGATCCTTCAGCAGATCCTAAGACAAGTTAAGTCAGAAACTGTAATAGAAAGACAGATTAAGCAAAAAGAAAAGAGCCAACATGTTACATAGATGTCCCCGTGGTTTAGTGGTAGAGACTGAGTATTTGTGTCCTTAGGGGGAAAATGATGATGAGATCAGAACAGACAGGGATAGATCAAGCCTGGTGCTTTTTCTGCAGAGCCTGGAATAAAAAATGATCTGATGGAAACCCAGGCAGACAATTCAACTGAAGCATTCATCCCCAGGGACTAGCCAGAAAAAATACTGTTTGAGTTGAGATTATGGGCCCACAAGCACAAAGCAAGTGGACTGGGAAAGGAAGTAGATAGATGCAGGAGCCCAGAGTGGAGGTGTCTGACACTCTGGAAGGCCCCTAAGGAACAGGGTCTTCAGCACTGATTGAGTGCAGCCTACTGTGGTTTGGTGACCCAGACAAAGGAGGGAGAAAATTTTAAGAATGACAATGGTAAAAAGAAGTTTTGCTAAATTGTATTCCTATACAAAAGTGTAGTTATTTATGAACAAGGGTAATAAGAGGATTTTTATCTCCTGCTTTAAGCCTTACAAAGATCTATTAAACAGTGATTCAGTCCCATCTTTCCTATCAATTTGGGGATCCCAGTTCTCAACAGTACTGATTTTTGGCATCACTGTTCTTATGATTACTAAAGATTTCCAGTGGCTTAAAGCCTACTTGGCTTTTACCAGTATGTTCCAATGCCAAGTTTTTACCACTAAGCTCACAGGTTTGTCAAAGAAATGGTTTTGCTAAGAGATTCATTGCAAATTACCACCTGTAATCCATGTGTAGGATGTTGGTGTCTTATGGTGTTCTGTAGTTCCTAATTCCCTACGTAGCAATATAAATCAAGGTTGGGCTGGAGCGGTGGCTTGGCAGTTACAGAGCTTGCCAGGCATGCACGAGTACACGGGTTCAAACCCCAGCACCCACATACACAACTACGTGTCAGAGCAATGAAAGCCATGTGAAAAACTCAATAAAAATTGATTCTCTGTTTCTCTCTCTCACTGTCTTCTCTTTTAAAAAAATACACATACACATGCACGTGCGTGCACACACACACACACACGCACGCACACACACACATAAATGTTGGCAACCTTTTCTGTAAATATTTTAGGCCCTGTGGGCAGCATTGCCATTATGGTGAGAAGCAATCATGAGCAATAAAGCCCGTAAGTGTGGCTGTATTTCAGTAGACCTTTATTCACTAAAGAGGCAGCAATTGAATTTGGTGCATGGGCCATAGTCTCTGATCCATGATATATATAAACAGACAAATGAATAGAAAAATAAATTGCATTCTCCCCATGAGCAATTTTTTCTCTTAATTGTCCTTTCCTAAAGGGTAGGGAAAGGGGGAACCATTTTACCTGCTTGCTGCAAATCACTGTTATTTCTCTCACATCTTCCATTTGTAACTTGGGAAGCAAATGTTCCTAAACCAAAACTCTTTCTTGCTTTTAAAATACAGAAGGGAATGAAACATCGTACTCCAGGTTTTCTTGAAAGAAAGCACCCACCCCCATTTGTGACTCTTCTCCTCTCTTGTAATGAAATTCTTTATACACAGCAGGCCTCTGAAAGGAGGAGTTTAATAACTTCTCCTGGATGGCCTTGATCCATCCTAACTTCCTTCCTTTCTCTTTGTTTCCTCTTTATTTCCTTCTCTTCTCCCACTTTCTTAGCAATAGGGAACAACTAAAGAGCCTTTATAATTTTGCCTTCTGTGTTAGCTTACAAAGAGTTAATAGATGTGAAAACATGGCAAATGTTATTTCTTCTAAAATCTGGGAAAATTCCAAAATAAAAATTGAGCAAAAAAATTACTAGAAGTGAATGATCTCTGCCAAAATCAAGTCCAAAGGTAAAGCATGTTTGTCTTTCTTATCTAAGGAACAAAGATGCTCCACCAATGGGCAGAACTTGATCAACTCTAAATTCTCTTTAGCAATTAGTGAAGTTATCACCTGGTTGAATTGATATGGTGAAATCTTAACCCTTGGTAATGGTGAACGTCACTTCATTTGGAAATAGGATCTTTAGAGATGTAACAAAGTTAAGTTGAGGATTTTGGGTTGGGCCCAAATCCAATATGTTTGGTATTCTTCTAAGAAGAGGGAAATTTGGACTCAGATCCACTACAGAGAGAGAGGAGAACATTCGAAGACACAAAGATACTCAGAGAGAAAAGAGGGTCATGAGAAAACAAAGGCAGAGGTTAGAGCGATGCATCTAAAAGCCAAGAGGATGGCTGATAACTATCAGAAGCTTAGGAGAGAAGCTTTCTTCCCTTACAGCCCTCCAGAAAGAAGTAACCCTGCGGACACCTTGAGATCGAGCTTCTCCAGAACTATAAAAGAACGAATTTTTTTTTAAGCGAGAGGGACAGTGAGAGAGAGAAAGAGAAAGAGAAAATCCATTTTTTAATAAAATTTATTTTTATTAGTGCATTATAGTTTTACATAATGTTGGGATTAGTTGTCACATATTCCTTGATGCACACAGTTCAGCAATACAATTTGTTCAATATCTCCCCCCCCACACACATCCCACTACCTCCCTCCTCCCACCCCTTAATCCCTTGCCTTTCTTCTAGGTCCTATATTGTTCCTAAAAAACACAAAAATAATGACATAATTCTTATACCTATGAAGAACACTTTATATCTATCTATGGCTATAGTATATACAGTAACATTTATAACTGCCTGGAATGCACCTTGCTTTATCTCAGTTCCAACATTTCCCCTTCTCCTCCCTTCCTATCATCCCTTATTATTCTTCAAAATATTTGACAATGGGATTAAACATTTATGTTTTTGTACAGGTTTGCAGCATAGCTTGTTCAAATACCTTATGAAGTATCTTGTAACTGTATCTCATAAATAATAACATTTTGCATTTTTGCTTTATGGATCTAATACATGAGTTTGTCTACTTTACTCCTGAGCCTGGATTCAGGTCCAGCCTTCACAAATGAGGGCTACCATTCAGCCCTTGACTCTCTGGGCTTGGCTAACTTCACTCAGCATGATTTCTTCCAATGCCATCCATTTATCTTTAATAGATGCAATATCATTGTTTCTAATAGCTGAATAGAACTCCAACGTATACACATACCAGAGCTTTTGGATCCATTCATCCAGTGAGGGACATCTGGGTTGGTTCCATAATTTAGCTATTGTAAATTGAGCTGCTATGAACCATGGATATTGCTGTGTCAGTGTAATGTGCTGATTCTAACTCCTCTGGGAAAATAGCCAGAAGAGGGATAGCTGCATTGTATGGAGGATCCAACGCTAATTTTTTGAGGATTCTCCACACTGCTTTCCAGAGCAGGGGGACCAGTCTGCAATTCCACCAACAGTGTGCTAGTGTTCCTTTCTCCCCACAACTCCTTCAGCGTTTGTTATTATTAGTATTCTTCATCTTTGCCAGTCTGACTGGAGTGAGGTGAAATCTTAAGGTAGTTTTGATTTGCATTTCTCTGATTGCTAGTGATTTAGAACACTTTCTCATGTATTCATTGGCTTGCTCAATGTCCTCTGTTGAGAGGTTTCTGTTTAGCTCTCTGCCTATTTATTGATTGGATTGTTTGTGTTTTCGTTATTGAGTTTTTGAGTTCTATATAAAATTTGGATATTAGTCCCCTGTCAGAGGGATCATAGGCCATGATTCTGTCCCATTCTGTAGGTTGTCTCTTGACTGTTTGGAGTATTTCCTTTGCTGTACAGAAACTTAAGTTTAATGGCATCCCAATCATTGATTTTTGGACTGTAATTCTTTCACTTCAGGATGCTTGTTTAGGAAGTCATTATCAACTCCCACATGCTGGACAGTTGGTCCTAATTTTTCTTCTAGCAAATGTATGGTAGCTGGCTTAATTCCTAATTCCTTGATTCATTTAGAATTGATTTTTGTGCACAGTGAGAGACAAGGATCTAATTTCATTTTTCTGTAAGTGGCTGTCCAGTTTGTCCAGCACCATTTGTTAAATAGACTGTCTCTCCTCCATGGTATATTTTAAGCCCCTTTGTCAAAGATTGGATGTTTAAAGATTTGGGGCTTTGTCTCAGAGTCTTCTATTCCATTGGTCTTCATTCCTATTTTGATACGGATACCATACTGGTTTTTTTTTTTCAGCGCTGAGGACCGAACTCGGGGCCTTGCACGTGCTAGGCAAGCGCTCTGCCACTGAGCTAAATCCCCAAACCCACCATGCTGTTTTTAACACTACAGCCCGATAGTATAATTTTAGATCTGGTATAGCAAAACCACCTGTTTCATCTTTCTTGCTTAGTAATGTTTTGACTATTCTGGGTTTCTTATTGTTCCAAATGAATTTGAGAATTGCTTTTTCTGTATCTACAAAGAATGACATTGGAATCTCAATGGAAGTTGCATTGAATCTATACAGTGCTTTTGGCAAAATGGCCATTTAATTATATTAATTCTGCCTAACCAAGAGCATGGAACACCTTTCCATCTTCTCAGGTCTTCTGAAATTTCTGTTTTCAATGATCGATAATTTTTGTTGTAGAGGTCTTTTACTTTTCTTGTTAGATTAATTCCCAAGTATTTTATTTTTTTAGAGGATATTGTGAATGGGACCAATTTTCTAATTTCTTTTTCTTCCCCCTTATTGTTGGCATATAGGAAAGCTATTGATTTATGAGTGTTGATTTTGTAGCCTGCTACTTTGCCAAATCTGTTTATAACCTCTATCAGTTTTCTGGTGGAGTTTTTTGGATCTTCCAGATATAGGATCATGTCATCAGCAAAAAGGGTTAGTCTGACTTCCTCTCTTCCTATTCTTGTCCCTTTGATTCCTTCCTCCTGTCTGATTGCCCCAGCCAGGGTCTCAAGGACTATATTGAATAATAGTGGTGAAAGCGGGCAGCCTTGTCTTGTTCCCGAGTTCATTGGAAATGCTTTCTACCTTTCTCCATTTAGTATTATACTAGCTGAGGCCTTTACAAAGTTAAGATAAGTTTCTTTGATCCCTATTTTCTCTATAGTTTTAAGCATAAATGGGTGCTGGATTTTATTGAAGTCCTTTTCTGCATCTATCGAGATGATCATATGGCTTTTGTCCTTAATTCTGTTTAAGTGATGATTTACATGTATTGATTTGCGTATTGTTGGGGATCCCCCAACATGAGGTCCAGCTGGCTTGTAGAAGAATTGGTGGTAAACAACTCTGACCCAGCTGGCTTGTATCTTCCTTAATGACGTAATGCCTGACCACAGGACTAAGCTATTTGGTCACTCATTTGTACAATAGGATAAACGTGTTTCACTATACCCCTATTGGCTGTTGTAAGGGATAAATAGAGTAGCAGCTAGTCAGGTAGAGAAGGTGGCCCAAGAAGGAAGCAGCCAGACAGCAAGCCAGTTGAATGCTTTGTCTGGTCCCTGCCGGCCGGGGCCGGACAAATGGTGGCCTGTACGGGGAGGACTGGCCTAGAGCTGGGGGAAAGACTGGCCTAGAGCCAGGGAAATACTAGCCTAGAGCTGGGGTAGGATCTCCTGCGAGGAGAGGAAGTACTGGCTTCGAGCTAGGGAAGGACTGGCCTAAGAGCCAGGGTAACCTCGAGGTAAGGATCTCCTGCGAGGAGAGGAAGTACTGGCTTCGAGCCAGGGAAGGACGTCCTATGTTTTGTTAAAGAATTTGTTCTGTGTGTCTTTGTATGCTTATTGTTGGTGTGAGTTTTGTAGTATTGTTGTAGTTGCAATTTTGTTAGGGATTAGAATTCACCATGGGCTTGGAAATGTCACGAATGAGAATGGAACAACCGCTTATGGAACTACTGAAAAGAAATGGTACACCTTTAAAAATGGCCACGGCCCAGGCATTCCTTAAGATGGTGGAGGAATGTTGCCCTTGGCTTCTAGAGGAAGGGCTCGCTGCCCCAGAGCCATCCTGTTGCTGTTTGTATAGGTCTTTCAAGAAAGGTTGCTATTTTACATAGAGGTTTTAAAGTTGTTTTTCAGAGCCTTTGGTAGCTTTCTAGAGAGAAAAAAGAAAACCTGCCGGTCCTGCTTGGGCGTAATTAGAGAGACTTTGACATCTTAGCTGCAGCTGCTACAGCCCTGGCAGTGACTGTGCTGATGGCGGATCTTGAACAACTTGTCCAGCTCAGCTGCAAAGGCTTTCACAAATCAGGATCAACACCTGCACATTTGGACTATTGACCTAACCAACGAATCTATCTACTGTAAGAACAAATGGACATTTTGGTGGACTTTGGGTCTAACAAATGGACATTTTGGTGGACATTGGGTCTATATGTATTTATAACCTGCCTGAACTGAGTTTTGGCTACCTGAGCAATTTGGCTAAGTCTTGGGGAAGAGTGGCCAGTGTCATTATTATGTGCTTTGTGATTGGTCTTGCGGTGAAAAGGCATGGAAGGGATCAAGCAAGCTTATGCTGCCCTCAGAGTTGATGACCATGAGTCAGCTATGCAAGCTCAAGGGGCTGGTAGTCAGTGACGGGAAAATCCTTTCAACCCCCTTATCAACCTAAGACAGGAAGGGTGCCTTATGCTGCACCTCATTCCAATGACGGGTAAGAAAGGGGAGGTATGAATGGAAAAACCTAAGGCAGACACAGTCACCTGTTTGTTATCCTCCTTTCAATAAAAATAAAAAAAGGAGGAGATGTTGGGGATCCCCCAACATGAGGTCCAGCTGGCTTGTAGAAGAATTGGTGGTAAACAACTCTGACCCAGCTGGCTTGTATCTTCCTTAATGACGTAATGCCTGACCGCAGGACTAAGCTATTTGGTCACTCATTTGTACAATAGGATAAACGTTTTTCACTATATCCCTATTGGCTGTTGTAAGGGATAAATAGAGTAGCAGCTAGTCAGGTAGAGAAGGTGGCCCAAGAAGGAAGCAGCCAGACAGCAAGCCAGTTGAATGCTTTGTCCGGTCCCTGCCGGGCGGGGCCGGACACGTATGTTGAACCAGCCTTGCATACTGGGAATGAGGCCCACTTGATTGAGAATCAGTTTAATTTAGTTTTTCATGTGGCTTTTGTCACTCTGAGACACTGTTGTATATGCCGGCTGGGTTTGAACTTGCACACTTGTGTATGCCGGGCAAGCACCGAAAGCGCTGAGCCACCGCTCCAGCCCCACTTAGGATAGTTCTAAGAATCTAACACAACTTCCATGGACTGAAGTGAAATAATGACTCCAATACATTCTGTGGAGTGTTCTTTCTCCTCTGCTCATTTCTATTAAACATCTTGCTGCTTACTATTTAAACAACTGAGTAATGGAACAATTTTTGTAATCCTGAGTGTCATGCACAAGCTACCCTCTGCTCTTACTTTGAATAATTTTTTATTCAGACAATCTGGGACTTCTAAAGTATAAAAGCAAGTTATCATCCTCATAGTTTTTGTCTTTTTACTATGTGAATTTAAGGCTACTGCTAAGGGCTGTTTGGCAAACTGTCAGCAACTGATAATATGACTGAAAAACCTGATACATCAGCTATTGTTCTACTGTATTGGCTTCTTAGGGTTCTATGAGCTCATGAAATATAACAAAGCACTGCATTGTCTAAGTTCTGAATATATGGCTAGTGTTCATATAATTCCTATTGTCTTAGTCTGTGCTTGTCAGAGGGGAATTCTCTGACATCTTTGTTTTCTGTTAGAGCTTTTCCACTTAATTTGCTCTATATTTGATAACACGGCTATAAAGCACCCATGTACCTGGGATTGCAGAAGGATGCATACGCACCGCCGAAAGCCAGGCTTCAGTGTTGCACTGTTCCCACTGGCACGCTCTAGAGTCAGAGGTAGGAAGTTTCACAGGCAGTCATTATAATAGCTAATATTTATTGAGTGTTTCCCATATACCAAACACTCTTCTAGGTATTTGACAAGAGATGACTCCGTTTCTTTCTTATAACAGCTCTTTGAGACAGAGACTATTGGTATCTCCGATTTAGAGCTGAAGAAACTGATACAATAATGATAAATAGAACTTGCCAAAGTCACAAAGCTGGTGAGGGCCAAAACTAGACTGACAAACCCAGGCCATCTGCCTGCAAATTATTGTTTTTAACCAATACCCTTTTGACTTTCTACAGGAAAATATTCTCATACAGGATCTGAAGATTATAATGCTTTCTTAACCAAAACCAATGTTTTTAATTTCTTTTACAGATAAGGAAAAATTTGGATCTGTGTATTTCCTCAAGGTTGCAGGATTATCCTTACAGGAAGTGGACAGAGTTAGACAGCTTCTCGAGTTAAGCCCTAGGGGTTTATGAGTTGGTGATGTTGTGGATGTCCCACAACCAGTCAATGATCAGGCCATGTGGGTACGACTTATAAGTTGTTACATTTTTTTCCAACTAGGTCTACTCTCCAGAAATATTGTGACCAGTGGTGGTCCAGGTTGTGTTGTTTCTTGGTTCTTATGTTCTTGTAGGAGAAAGTTTCAGGCAAGACACAAAACAGAAAAAGCATAGTAAAGTTTGTTAGAAAAGAAAGCACTCTCAAGAGGGAGGAGGGAAAGTGGGTCTTGTATAAAAAAGAAAGAATACTCTCATGTCCTCTTTGTTACCCAGTTTTTTGGGGGTCTTAGGGAAGTTTCCAGAGAGTACCATCCAGGGTTTTTTTTAACTCTTGACTGACAGTAGGAGTGCATCAAATTTCTAAGTCCCTGCGACATATCATCTTACCCACATATACCTAAGTGAAACCCATGATTTATTATTATAATAGATTTATTATTATAATGAGATTAAAATCACGTGTAAAAGATGTTAAGGCAGGGGCTGGAGTAGTGGCTCAGGGGTTACGGTTGCCTGGCATTCTCAAGGATGCAGGTTCATACCCCAGCACCACATATGCAACAAAGTGTTGGAGCAATGAAAACCAGATGAAAAATAAAATAAAATTGATTCTCTTTTCCTCTCTCACTGTCCTTCTCTCCCTCTTAAAAAAAATTATGTTAAGGCAACTCTTAATCACCTTGGCCTGTGCTGATCAGTTCTAATTTCAACTTGTTTTCTACAATTATTTGTTCGTTCTTTTTTTTTGTACTGGAATTGAACCCAGGGATACTTTATCTTTGAGCTGTTTCCCCAGTCCTTTTTGTTTATTTTATTTTGAGACACAGTCTCACAAAGTAGTTGAGGGTCTCCCTAAGTTACTGAGGCTGATTTTGGACTTGGACTTGTAATCCTCCTGCTTCAGCTTCCTGAGTTGCTGGTATTACAGACATGCTGCACTGCTCATGGAATTTTTTTTTTTTTGGTGTGTGTGTGTGTGTGTGTGTTGTTTGTTTGTTTGTTTTTACAGATCTCATAGTTGTTGGGAGTTGCTTTTAATTATCCTGTCTTCCTGAGTCTTGGAATCTTTGGTCTGTATAAAGGTCCTCAAAAGGCCTCCTCCCATAGAGTAATTTGTGTTCTTATGGCAGGGAGCAATCTTAAATTCCTTAGTACTGAAAATGGCCCTAAGGCTAGCAGGTTGTCTGTCAAGGAATGTAATATCCTATACACTATGTCAGAGCAGGTCTAGAGTGGCCTTAGGTAAATTTTGTTCTGAAAGAAAACATGTGACTGGTCAGCCTGTAGCCTCGATCTACAATTATCTCCTTAATTCATGTTCCTACAGCTCATGTCTATCAATGTCACAATATTCTCAAAATTAAATCTTTATTTTTATCATGTTATTATATACTAAAATTAGTGATAGTGACTATTTGTAGGTCTACTTAGTTCTGGATGAAATATACATTTGGATGGGGCATCAGGGACACATGGAGTGGAGGGCTACAGCCCAGTACATCTTCTGGGGAATACATAAAGACCAGCACCTTCTTACTGTTAAAGTAGTCAAAAGGGAAAGTGATGAGTCTGAATTGCTTCTAGGACAGGAGTTCAATCCCACCTCACCCAAACCCCTTATTTGTAGCAAACATTTAAAACCTCTTTATCCTGAAATGACTTTCATAGGCAATATAACATGTTTCTTTGAGTAATTTAAAAATTAATGTAATAACTCAACTGAAACAAAGAAAATGAAAGGAAATGCTCATAAATTAATATAATATTCATTGGTATTGTAAAGTCTAGTCAAATGATTGTACTTATAAGTAGAATCTCTATAAATGCAGGATTGACACATGTGCACTGATACAAGAGTGTGTGTGGCTCATAAAACATGAATGGCATTGTCATAGAAGATGAGATTTTCCCATTGGTGAGTAGTCTAGATAAAGTCATAAGGAAAACAATGTATAATCTTCCCAATGAAAAGAAAAGTTGTTGACAAAATTGTATGCAATTTTTGGAGGCAATACTGGGACATTCAGCCCATATCAAACCAGGCCAAAAAAATGTGTTAACATAGATAGTAGAGTAGAGTACTGAATTTGTCACTTCTGTAAAGTAATTTGAAAGTTGGGACGGGAGCAGTAGTTCAGTGGGTAGAGTGCCTGCCTGGCATGCACAAGGACCTGGGTTCAAACCCCAGCACCACATACACAACTAAGTGTTGAAGAAACAAAAGCCAGATGAAAAAATAGATTTTCTCCTTCTCTCTCTCTTAAAAAAATTAAGCAGTACTTGGGACTATTCTTTGTGGCATGAAACCCTCTCATGCATTCCATGATGCCCACCAAACCAGACCTTCAATTATTGTGACAAACACTACCACCTTAAATTTTCAAAACATCCCAGGAATCAAGTATTTAACACATAGTCCTTTGAGGACCATTCATCCAAACCACAACATTCTGCTTTCGACCCACAGAAGTTCATATCCATTTCACAATGCAAAAATGCATTCATTCCATCCCAGGAGTCTCAAAATCTTAATTATTTCAGATTTGATTAAAAGTCTCAAGGCAAACTCAACTGTGAGCACTTGTGGGTCCAAGATAAAATGGTAGGACTAGTACAGGTAGGCATTCCCATTTGAAAGAGGAGGAATAAAAGGAGGGATTAACTGAAAACAAGACTGATACCCAGCAGGGAAAATATTAAGTCCTAAAGCTCCATACCTAGCATCTGGGGCCTGCTGTGGCGGGATGCTGCTTTTCTAATGTATTACTTCTTTAGGTACTTTGAGCTCATGAAATACAACAAAGCACTGTATTGTCTAAACTTCTGAATTTATGGCTAGTGTTTATGTAACTCCTATTGTGGAGGCTGCCGTGACCCCATAACTTGCATTCTGCATGCCTGAAAGATCAGCATCATGTGGATGATGCCAAGGTCTGAAACCAGCATGAGCTGTACCTGTACCTGCTTGAACCATGGGTGCAGAAGCTTCAGATGCCTTGATAGCTGAACGTGGGCAAATGAATCCCAAGGTGGTTCTGGACACACAAGCCACACTGGATCTCTTTTTTGAAATAATTCTGCTTTGAGAAGTTTTTGAAACAAATTTTCATGTCTACATCACTGAGTCTTGATGGTAGGGTAGTTTTACAGGTTCCTGAAATGTTCTTCAAGCATCTTTCCTACAATCCTGATGGAAAGTACTTGGCTTATTTTTTTTTTAAGAGAGAAGGATGGTGTGTGTGTGTGTGCGTGAGAGAAAGAGAGACAGAATCAATTTTTTATTGAGTTTTTCACATGGCTTTCGTTACTCTGACACTTAGTTGTGTATGTGGATGCTGGGGTTTGAACCCACGTACTTGCACATCCGGGCAAGCACCGCATGCCCCGAGCCACCGATTCAGCCCCACTTGGCTTGTTTTTATCAGTGCTCATCTCTTCACCAACTGCACCCTCTTTAGTCACACCTGTATACACATTCCTTTCCCGGACAGCTTGAGGATTTTTCACTGTTGGCACCCTCCTCCTTTTTGCTTCTAGGTCACAATGGAAGTTGGCCAAAAGCAGTCAGCAATACCCATGCCATACCTGAATGCTTTGCGGCCGTGAAATTTCCTGAAGTCAAGAAAACTAGTTTATCATTTGTAAGGTTTGCTTCTCACAAAGTCTTGGGGGTGGACACAGTGCAACCGCATTTTTTTTGCCATGGTGTAGTAAGTATGGCCTCTGATGAAACTTCCATTAGAGTCCTCACTTCCTTCTGAAAACTCAGCATAATGGTCTTTACTGTGCATATTTTTATCAGCATTCTAGTCTTCTGTACCCTCACCAGAATTGCTCATTAAGCTCCACTTAAATGTGGAGCTTTCTTAAAATTGCTCCTTCAGACTCTTCCAAATTCCTCCCATATATCAATTCCAAATGCTCCTCCACACTTTAGGTATATAGTAATGGCCCCACTACTCAGGGGATCATTTTCTGTTATTATATAACACTACATTACTATAACAAAATACTGGAGATAATTAAATTATAAAGAAAAGATTCATTTTGACTCACAGGTTTGGAAATTTCAGTTGAAGATTAGGTGGCCCCATTGCTTTGATCTCTGGCAAAAACAACATATAATGAGTCAAGAAGAAAACTGTAAGAGGACTGGCCAGAGTCTCAGAAAACCCTTTGGGAGCACATCTGCCAATAACCTAAGGTCCTCCCATTAGAACTCACCTCCTAAACCACCACCTTCCAAAAGCATCATACTAGGGGCCAAGACTCTAGTACAAGGACCTTTAGGGCACACTCACCCAAACCACAGCATCTGTTATTACTCTTTTTTAATAACACTGTAATGACCAAACATTATTAGCATCACAGCACAGCTTCACACTTACAGATAATGAAGCAGAGGCAGAGAGGTTCCAAATAAGTAGCAGAGCTGAGAATCAGATGCAGCAGACTGTTTTGGGGACTTGGGTCTAAGCTGATAGTCCTCAAGAGAGGGAGACAGTTTTGGCAGCTGGGATCAGGAATCTGGGTTGAGTTTAGAGACAGAAATTCTTACAGATAGAGAGGGGGAAAGGATTTTTTTTAAACCTGGAATTGCTAGAGCAAAATACAAATTATTCACTGTCTGAGGCCTTTGGCAGGAAGTTGGGAGCCTGGGGAACAAGGACAAGAAGTATAGAGTCAGGTAGTGCTCTCTTCTTTTAAATTCTAGAGGCATGACTTTTACTGCAGGTGAATTTTTGAAAGAATGAGCTTACTTTTGAGCATTTGCAATTAAAATAAATATATCTTTATCTGTTATGGGCAGCTATTAGAATATTTGTTAGAAAGCACCTACCTAATGCTCTGTGTACTGAGTATATAAAGGAATGTTCTGAAGGCAAGAACTGGAGTTCAAGTTCTGGTTCAGCCCTGTTTCCTTGGGCTTCATACTTCATCTTGCTCATTCTTCTGAAATTCTGAATTAATAAAAATGCTCCAGCTTATCCTTCAATGACATTAGGAAACCAAACAGAGAGGGATGTGCAAAGCTTGAGAAGAAATGTACTACGGAATTCTAAAGAACTGTGTGTTTTTATTACTCTGGTAAATCTGCTCTTTTAATGCAGAGTAGTAATTGATACTGGCCACAGGAAACTCAGTATAGAAATGTTGTTATCCAGACAGTGTATAGAGCATCCCAATGTTTTCACATACCCCATCTAATTTGATCTTTACAATCATTCTTTAATGTAAGCAGGGTGGTTATGATTAATAGTAATTTTGATAAATGTGGAAACTGATGAACAAATCATTTATTTAACAAATGTTGTATCTGGGTATAATAATTCAGTTTTTCAACTCCTGCCTTTGAAGATGTAATTAGCTGACAGTCTGCTAAAGTTCTTGGCACAATTTGAGAGACAAGAAAACAGACTTCGTAATGTTCTCTGAAAATAGTACACAATCTACAGTAATCTGGAATTTCCAAATTTTTTTAAAAAAATTTACTTCGAAGTTCCCTCCCTTGCTTTGACCTCTTAGATGAAATTTACCACCTCTTCTACAGCAATCCCATCAGACTCTGCACATATCTGCAATTCCAGATATTGCATCATAAAGCAATAATTTGTTTACTTGTCTGTCTCCCAGCTTCTCCTGTCTCACTTCTTCCCACCCTCAGGGACAGTGACATGAGGTCCGTTCATCTTTGGACTCCAGCACCTGGAAGTTTTCTAGACATAACAAAAATCTCAAAAAGCTTCTTTATATAGAAAATATTTATGTGTATACACACACACACACACACACACACACACCCCCACACACACACATCCATGACCATGAACAGATTTGTTGCATTCTCTCTCTCCTTAAAAGTATTTCTGATTTATGTTTTTGTAGTTGAACCACTGTTATTTAATTAGCTGCATGTTGTTACTGAAATGTGATCAAATTATATTTTCTAACATTTTTCAAATATAGGTACTCAATACAGGTGGGATAATTCCATATATACGTCACTTGTACATAAAACTTTTGTTTTCACTACATACAATTTGGAAACACTTACGTAGTAAAGAAGAACAAACAAAACAATAAAGGCTTAAAATAATTTACTATTAAAATAAAAAGCAGGGGTTGGAGGGGCGGCTCAGTGGTTGGAGTGCTTGCCTGGCATGCACAAGGCCCTGGGTTCAAACCTCAACACTACATGAACAACTAAATGTCAGGGAAACAAAGGCCAGATGAAAAAATAAATAAATTTGATTTTCTCTTTCTGTTTCTTTCTTCATTTCTCCCTCTCTTTCTCCTTAAAAAAATTAAAAAAGAGAAGCCACTGATTGCAAATGTCAACACCCTTTACTTTATCTATGCCTTAGGCTTAGCCTAGAAATATAATAAAGTTTAGCTGCAGGTGTTGTTTATTAGGTTTTTTTTCTCTAAAATGTGTGTATGTATGTTTATAAACCAACCACAATTTATTTAGGTAAATATCAATTTACTTCATTAATTTCTAATAACAGTCACATTCTTGATTTTTTTTATCTCCACCTAATCATGCTTATGTTCAGTAACAGTTTAAGTAACAATGACCCTTCTATTTTAATCAAAATGCTATATTTATACAATTTAATTCTACTTGATACCTGGAAGTGAAAATATTGTATTCATTAAAATAATATTAAATTATCTATATTTTAAGTACTACCTTAGGAATTATATTGTTCTTTGTAATAGCTGAACTATTACAAAGAACTAGGACTCCATTGTGTGTGTGTGTGTGTGTGTGTGTGTGTGTGTGTGGTGTGTGTGTGTGTGAAGGGCATATAGGTTGTTGCCGTAATTTCACTATTGTAAATTGAGCTGCTATAAACATTAATGTAGCTGTGTTTCCGTAGTAAATCGATTCTACTCTTCTGGGAAAATAGGAGTGGGATAGTTGGATTGAATGGTGGTTCCATTCCTAATTATTTGAGGAATCTCCACACTGCTTTCCAGTGTGGCTGTACCAGTTTTCAGTCCCATCAACAGTGTATTAGTGATCCTTTCTCCTCACAATCCCTCCAGCATCTGTTATTATTCGTATTCTTCAGTTTTGCCATTCTGACTGGAGTGAGGTGGAATCTCAGTGCAATTTTGATCTGAGTTTCTCGGATTGCAAGTGATGTAGAATACTTCCTCATATATCTTTTGACTTTTTGAACTTCCTCTGTTGAGAAGTTTCTGTTTAGTTCAATAGCCCATTTATTGATTGGAGTGTTTGTGTTTTTGTTGTTAAGTTTTTTTAGTTATTTGTATATTCTAGATATTAGCCCCCTGTTGAAGAGGTAGCAAGCCATGATTCCATTCTGTAGGTTCCCTCTTGACACTCCTGACTAGTTTCTTAGCTGTGCAGAAGCTTTTCAGTTTAATGGCATCCCATTCATTAATTCTTAGTTTTAATTCTTGTGCTATGGGAGTCTTGTTAAGGAGGAAGAAGCCTACACCAATCTGGTGGAGTGTTGATCCTATTTTGTCTCCTAATAATTGTAAGTTTGCTGGCTTAATTCCTGGTTCTTTGATCTATTTTTATTTGATTTTTGTGCAGAGTGAGAGATAAGGATATAATTCCATTTGTCTGTAAGTGGCTGTCCAGTTCACCCAGCACCATTTGTTGAACAGGTATCTTTCCTCCACACTACTTTTTGCCCCCTTTTCGAATATCAGATGGTTAAAGACTTGTGGGTTAGTTTCCATGTGTTTTGTTATATTCCATTGGTCTTCCTGCCTATTATGACACCAATACCATGCTGTTTTTGTTACTACAGCTCTACAGTGTAATTTCTGGTCAGGTATTGCGATTCCTCCTATCTCGTTTTTTTCTATGTTGTGCTTTGGCTATTCTAGCTTTCTTATTGTTCCAAATGAATTTCAGAATTGCTTGTTCTATATCTGTGAAGACTAACATTGGTGTCTTGATGGGGATTGCATTGAATCTGTACAGTGCTTTTGGCAGAATGGTCATTTTAACTATATTTATTCAGCCTACCCAAGAACATGGGATGTCTTTCTATCTTCTCAGGTCTTCTTCAATTTCTTTCTTCAATGTTTGATAGTTTTCACTGTAGAGGTCTTTTACTTCCTTTATTAGATTAATTCTGAAGGATTTTATTCTTTTTGAGGTTATCATTAATGGGATGGGTTTCCTGATTTCTTCTTTGGCAGAATTGCTATTTGAGTATAGGAACTGTTGATTTATGGGTATTGATCTTGTATCCTGCCACATTGATGATTTCATTTATAAACTCTAGAAATCTTCTGATAGAGTTTTATGGGTCTTCTAGGTATAGGATCATATTATTGGAAAATGGAAATAGTCAAACTTACTCTTTTCTTATTCAAATCCCTTTGATTTCCTTCTCTTGTCTGATTGTTCTGGCTAGGATTTCAAGGACTAAATTGAATAAGAGTGCTAAGAATGGATAGCTTTGTCTTGTTCCTGAGTTTAATGGGAATGTTTTCTGTTTTACTTTTAAGTATAATGTTGGCTGTGGGTTTGTCATAAATGGCCTTGACAACATTAATATAAGTTCCTTTGATCCCTATTTTCCCAAGTGTTTTGAGGATAAATGAGTGTTGGATTTTGTCAACAGCCTTTGCATCAATTGAGATGATCGTATGGTTTTTGTCTTTAATTCTGTTTAAGTGTTGTCTTTAATTCTGTTTAAGTGATGAATTACATTATTGATTTGCCTATGTTGAACCAGCCTTGCATGCCTGGAATGAAGCCCACTTCATCATGATAAAATGTCTTTTTTTTTTTTTTTAAAGAGAGAGAGAGAAGGACAGAATGAATTTTATTTAGTTTTTCATGTGGCCTTCGTTGCTCAGACACTTTATTGTGTATGTGGTTCTGGGGTTTGAATCTGTGTACTTGTGCTTGCCAGGCAAATGCCATAGCTACTGAGCCACCCTCCAGGTATTGTCTTTTTGATGTGTTTTTGGATGCGGTTTGCTAGGGTTTTGTTAAGGATTTTTGTATCTATGTTCATCAGGGATATTGGTCTGTAATTTCCTTTTCTTGATGTGTCTTTATTGGGTTTTTGTGTCATGGTTATGGTTGCTTCATAAAACCAGAGTCTCCAGTCCTCCAGATTCTACCGTTTGGAGGAATATAGTTTTTCAAAATAGTTTCTGATAATCCACTGGATTCCAGATTAGTCAGATGTCTCCATTCTCAGTTCTAATTTTGTTGATTTGCTTCCTTTCATTCTTCCTTTCTGTGAGGCTGGCTAAGGGTCTGTCAATTTTATTTATTTTTTCAAAGAACCAAGTTTTTATTTCATTGATTCTTTGCATTGTTTTTTCTTCACAATTTTTTTGATTTTTGTTCTGATATTGGTTATTTCCTGTTTTCTACTGGATTTGGAATTAGATTGTTCTTTTTGTTACGATTTGAGGTGTAGCATAAGTTTATTTATTTGGGCTGTCTCCTATTTTTGATGAAGGCACTCATTGCTATAAATTTACCTCTTAAGAATGCTTTCATACTGTCCCAGAGGTTACAATATCTTATTCCTTTAATTTCATTCATTTCCAAGAATTTCTTGATTTTTGTTCTCATTTTCTCTTTGATACATCCTTTATTTAAGAGGGTATTATTCAATCTCTATGTATTTATGTACTTTCTATTATTTTTCTTGCTGTTAATTGCCAGGATTGTACCATTGTGGTCTGATAGGATACATCGGATTATATCCACTTTTTTGTATTTGCTGAGATTATCTTTGTGGACTTAGATATGATCTATTTTGGAAAAGGATTTGTACACTGCTGAAAAGAAGGTAAACTCCACTGATTTGGGATGAATATTCTGTACACGTCTATTAAGTCCACTTGATTTATAGAGTTGTTAGAATGGAGACTTCTTTGTTGATTTTTTGTTTTGATAATGTATCTATTGGTGATACTGGTGTATTAAAGTTCCCCAATATTATTGTGTTGTGACCTATAAGTGGTTTAATGTCATGGAGTAATTTTTTGACATATTTGGGAGTGTAGGAATTTGATGCATAATTGTTAATTATGGTTACATCTATTTTTTAAGAGAGAGGGACAGTGAAAGAGAGAGAGAAAGAGAGAATCAATTTTATTCAGGTTTTCATGTGGCTTTCGTTGCTCCAACACCTCCTTGTGTATGTGATGCTAGGGTTTGAACTTGTATACTTGTGCATGCCAGGCAAACGCCATAGCCACTGAGCCACCGCTCCAGCCCCTGTTACATCTTCTTGATGTGGTATTCCCTTAACTAAAATGTAGTGGCCTTCTTTGTCTCTTCTGACTAATTTTTGGTTGAAAACTACTTTGTCAGATATGAGTATTATGACACTGGCTTGCTTTTGGGGGCTGTAAGCATGGTAGGTTTTTTTCCCCTCAACATTTTACTTTCAAATCTATGGTAGTCTTTGGCTGTGAGGTAAGTCTTCTGTAAGCAGCATATTGTTTTTGGATTTTATTTTTTGATCTAGCCTACTAATCTGTATCTTTTGATTGGGGCATTGAGTCCATTCACGTTCAGTGTTAGAACAGATATGTGATTTTGGTTCTCTGGCATTGTGAACTTTGCTGTATTTTGTGCCATCTTGGCTTTTAGTGAGTTATGTTTTTATTGACTTTCCTCTGGTTGTGGGCTTTGGGGGTCGTTTGTTTATTCCTCTGTTTGAAGTTTGTCTTTTGAGTATTCTCTGTAGAGCTGATTTTATGTTCATATATTGCTAATTTGTTCTTATTGTGGAAAATTTTTATTTCCCCATCACATTTGAAGCTGAGTTTTGTTGGGTATAATATTTTTGGCTAGAAATTATTTTCTTTCATTATTTGAAAAAATATTGTTCCACACTCTCCTTACCTTTATTGTCTGAGTTGAGAAATCCATAGTGATCCTCATTGGTTTGCCTCTGAATGTGATTTTGTGTTTTTCTCTTACCACTTTTAATATTCTTCCCTTGTTTTATCTGTTATTCATTTTAAATATGATGTTTCTATGTGAGTTTTTCATTTGGTTAGGTCTATTGGGGTCCTATAGGCCTATTGAATATGAATTTCTGGTTCTATTCTGATATTAGGGACTTTTTAAAAATTATCTCATTTAGATGGTTCTTTATGCTGTTCATTTGTTGCTTGATGTTGTCCCCTATCCCAATCACTCTCATGTTATTTCTTCTGATTTCATCTGATACTTCTTGAAAATTCTGATCATGATCAGTAAGTTTTTTTTCTTGTATATCCTCTGTGCTTTCAAGATTACTCAGCCTGTCTTCATTGTCTGATGTTCTTTCTTTAAGAGCTGAAGTTTTATTTTCTATTCAGTTTATTCTGATATTAATATCTTCCATTGAGCTTTTAATTGGTTGACTGGTTTTTCAAGTCTAAGATCTCTGCTATGTCTTTTTTTCAGTGGCTCTAATTCTTTATTAAAGGTGTTTCAGCTCCTGTAATTGCTGTCTTGTTTCCTTCCTTAAATCTTCTTTTAATTCTTTGATCATTTTAATAATCAGGTTGTTACTTTCTTCTAAGTTTTCATCCAGGTCCCTATCCATGAACTCTCTGGCTGGGTTGTGGGTTTGAAGAGGAGAATTGTTTCTGTTTTTCTTCATTTTCAGTGTCAGGGAGTGGGGCATGAGATCTCTCACTGATTATTTAACTTTATGACTTTGTTGATGGGTTGTGGGGTTTTATCTCTTTACTTATTTGGGCTGAGGTACAATTTGAATGGTACAGTTCAACAGCTGGCTCCCCAACCGTGAATTATTATTGAACTTTACAATTTCCAATAACTCACAAGATAAGGGGAAAGAGTCAATATGGACAGCCAAAGTATACAATAGTGTTGAACTGGTTACTTTTTTCCTTCTATAACTGTGAAAATGTTAATAACCATATGAGAGGAGTAGGATTAGCAACTATTTTCCACCAGATTATAACTGACAGACTATACCCATTTAAATAGAAAACACCAATTTTCAGGTTTGGCCTTCACTTCAGATTTCCAGTACTTTCCTAGGTAAGGAAAAATAGACTTGGGATCAAAGGAGATGTGATAGGAAGATTGAGAGGGATTTGTGAATTTGGAGTGAGAGCAGCAAGAGTGGAGATGATGAAGAATATTATAATTTAAAAAAAGCAAAAAAGAAAAAAAAACAAAGAGGAAGAGACTGAGATAATGACTTTAGGGGAGGGGGAGAAAGAGTGGGGGTTGGTGGAAATAATGTTTAACTATTGCCAGAAGAAAGCAAAGAAGGGGATAGCGGAGAAGCTCTCTACCAGGAGGCTACACATCACAAAACAAAATGTGCTGGTCTGCAAGACCACAAATAGAAACAAAAACTAACCACAGCAAAACAAGCAAATCAAAAAGAACAAGAAGCAAAAAACAAACAAAACAGAGAAACCAAACCAAAATAAAACAAAACACCCAACGTCTTAATGGAAAGTTGGGAGGATTATGGGTTATTTACACTGTGGAGGGCCAAACAGACAATGTGGGTTGATGATCACATCTGGCTCCTGGATGAGGCACTTCCAGGGTTAGGCTGCTGGAGAGCCTGGCTTTTGATGTTCTCAGCTAGAATTCAGATTTCCAGGAATCCTCCCAGTATTCTTGTCATATTCTTACTGCCACTGCTACCTGTGAATACCACCTTTCGGCTTTTCTGGGTTGAGACCCTGAGTGCTTTTGTGACTGCCTGCCCAGACTCCTGTCCCACTTCAGCCAAGGCCCCAGCAGTAGCTGGCAATCTTGTGGATCCCAGAGCAACTGTGAGGAGAGTTCACTGATCCTAGGGGCATGACCACCCTGAACTCTTGGCACCTGGGGCAGATGTTGTTCAGAACTTGGGGGTCCTGATGCCCTTACTGGCCCAAAACACATGCAGGTCTTGGGACCACATCTGCCCCAAATTTTCAGTGCCTGAGAAGCACTTCTTCTCAGAATGCCCACAGTTCCTGAGGACAACTCTGGCCTGAACTTATAGGGCCTGAGGCAGTCAGATCACTGAGCTCTTGGAGTGCTCTAAGGATGATGATGCCACACCTGGGGAAGCCTCTGTGACCCAAACTCATGGCTCCCAGAGCAGCTTCCTGGACTGCCCTCTTCTCAAGATGGTAATCCCCTTGGCTCTCTGCATTCAGCTTGGAGGCATGTCTAAGTTATGTGCACTAAAGCAGACCCTGGGTTCAGCTGAGGAGCATGAGCCCTTTTAATACCAGGATTCTCCATGCCACTCTATCCTTCCTGTGTTTGTGAGTATTCTTCCCTCCCTCTCTGCCAAACCAGCAGTGCAGCCACTGGATGGTTGTCCTTGCAGCTGGAGCTGCTTGGCCCCTATGTGGTTTTTCTTCCTTGATAACTGTATCCAAACCTCTGAGTCTCTAGTTTTCCTTTTTGTCTACTCATGAGTTTCAGCAGACTTTTGCCATTCACCCTCCTTGCAGAAAGGCACTTCTCCCTCCTTTGGCATCCCGCTTCATGGAGAAATTCTACATGTAGCCCTCCTGCCAGTTACCATCTTCCTGACCATGACATTTTTTTTTTAACACCTTGCTAATATTTGTTTCCATTTCCTGGCACTGAGGATCCAGACATGCTCCTTTGGGCTCTTCAGATCCTACAGAGAAAAGCAGTCTAGAACTCTGGGATATGGGAGAGAAGTCTGGAGCCAGTTTGCTAGAACAGCAGGCTCTAGAGATCACTAATCTAGTTTTAATAGAAGGAAATGTTTCTTACAATTCTTTCTCCTAGTCTTTAGTCATCTTCCTGTAGGAATTGTACTTCCAATTAACACTGTTGATATATTCCTTTCTCTACTTCTAAGAGGCAAACTACCTCCTCAATTGATTTTCTGTCAAGTTCCATTCTGTTGTCTTGTCTTGATATCATGCAGTCAGGATTTGAAGTTTTAGCTGAAGCTCTTAAGCCTCACCTGCAAGCATATCTCAGATTTCTTGTGCAATTTGTAGACTTTTCATTGGATCTGTACCCTTTCCCTTTATTTTATTTTCTCCTTTCAGCCTTTTAAGGGAAATATTTACATTAGCAGCATGTGAGTTTCTTCGCATTGAGTTCTGATTGATAGTTGAAGAGGTCTCCATTTTCTTTTCTTTTTCTTTTTTTTTTTTACTCTTTATTTATTTGTTTCAGTTTTTTAGGCATTCATTACATAAGATTATATAATGGCAGAATTTAAAAAGCCATTAATTTATTCTAATTCAGTCACCAGTTTTTCCCCTTCCCTTCCCTTCCATCTACCTCATCTGTTTTTTTTTAATACATGACAATAGGATATTCTTTGACATACTTATAAAAGGTTGGAGTGTACCTTGTTTTAACTCAATTCCCAGTATCATATTTCCCCTTCTCCTTCCTTCCTCCCACCCTCTGTACTTGTTAGGTATACTTGACAATAAGGTAAACATTGATATTTTTTATAAAAGCATGCTGTATAACTTATTCTAATTCAGTCCCCAGTATTTCCCCTTCCCCCACTCCACCACCTTGTTCTCTTTCTTCTACTCTATTGGTCTTTCTATTACTTAATAATATTTTGTTTTCAATTTAGTGACTAGTTGATAAACATGTTGATGAGATTCACTATGATCTGTTCATACATGAACATGAGAAAGTTAAGTACAGTTGCTTCCATGAACTTTCCCTTTTCAATTCCACCTCCCTCCATTTCCTCCCCTTTGCCTATTCTACTGCTCTATTGCTTGGTTTGGATTAGCTTCCACACATCAGAAAGAACATTTGACCTTTGGGTTTATGAGACTGGTTTATTTTGCTCAGCATAATATCCTCCAGTTCCTTGCATTTGCCTGCAAGTGACATAATGTCCTTCTTCCTTATGGCTGAGTAATACTCCATTGGGTTTATATGCCACAATTTCTTTATCCATTCATCAATTGAAAGGCACCTTGGTTGGTTCCATAGCTTAGTTATTGTGAATTGTGCTGCTATGAACATTGATGTGGCTACATCACTATAGTATGCTGATTTTAGGTCCTTTGGATAGAGAAATGCAAATTAAAACTACACTGAGATCCCATCTCACTTCAGTTAGAATGGCCAGAATCAAGAATGTGAATAAATGGGGCTGGAGCGGTGGCTCAGCGGTTACGGTGCTTGCCTGGCATGCGCAAGTATGCAAGTTCAAACCCCAGCACCACGTACCAAACGAAGTCTTGCTTGGAGCAACAAAAGGCACATGAAAAACTAAAAAAAAAAAAATTGTTATTCTATCTCTCTTACTGTCCTCTCTCTCTCTCTCTTTTTAAAAGAATGTGAATAACTGTAAATGTTGGTGAGGATGTGGTGCACTTATCTGTTGTTGGTGGGACTGCAAACTGGTACAACCACTCTGGAAGTAGTATGGATATCCCCCAAAACTTGGAATGGATCCACCATTTGACCCAGCTATGCCACTCCGTGGAATATATCTAGAGCTCTCCATTTTCTGATCCACTCTTCTTGCCTCATTCCAGGTTGCCATCATCTGTGTAACCTCCTAAATAGAGTGACCAAGTATATGAGTTTTCAAGCCACGTTTTATTGTTTTTCCGTTGCCAGATTCTTCCCTTTCATCCCAGAGCTTTTTGGAAAATCTGTGGCTGCAGACGTGCAGGGGTTGGTTGCTTTGAAAGCTGAATCAAACCTGCACGTGACCCTGGATCCCTGAGTCCTTACAGCTTAAGCTTCTTTTTCCTGATGATCCAGGGGGGGACCTGAGTCTCCCAAAGAAGAGCATTTTCATCCAAATAACCCATTATTTCCATCTGAAATTGTTCTACAATATTCTGGGATGCCTTTATATATCTGGTGTCAGTCACTTGTAATTCAAGTGATTTTTTTTTTCATTTATCATCAAGTTACTTCATCTGTCCTTGAACGCAAGCCATCATTATCCCATGAAACTAAAGTTTATGAGTCTTTGCTTTTCCATGTTGAGTAGTTCTACTGTGTCCTCAAATAAAGATATGGACTTGTTCAGATTTTTGTCAAGTGCAGCTAAACATAGTGCTCATAGCTTGAGAGGGCTGGGCTCCACCGGGGGTGACTTGAGGGCAGTCTCCACTGCATCATCTGCAGAGGTTTGCCTCGTGGAAAGCCTATGAGGCTGGGGCTGGTCCTTCTTGCAGATGAATTTGCCACCTTTTATTTCTTTATACAACATCTCATTCTGGTATCTCTGACAGGCTCAGGCCCAGAGCTTCACTGTCCATCACCCAGGACTCTGTGATGAGTGACTTGTCCTCAGTATCCTAATCCATGAGAGAAATAACAGAACCATCAACGGAGGTAGGTCTGGGAATTCTGAGCGTTCCAAGGCTTGGGATACAAGTGTCCTGCTGCCAGGAGTCCCTCTATGTCTTCTATTCTTGAGGTAGAAAAAGGCTATAGGGTGTCTATGGATAGGCTCTACTTCAGGTTTTTCCATGTCACCAGGAACACTGCTGCCCACGAGAAGAATTTAAAGGAATGAATGTTATATATTAATTGGTTTAGTTCTCTTGTGGTAAGGTGATGGAATCAGAATGGCTATTAATCTCATAATGCAAGCATGTGGCAGCATAATACCACATATGTGTATGTATATACACATTAACCAAATGATGTGTGTGTATTCATATATATCCATATAGGTAAGCACTGTAAAGCAACACTAAATGCAAATTTACCAGCTAAATGCTGAAGCTAGTCCTGACATGTTCTTGAATATTTGGCAATGAGAGGGAGAAAACATAGAATTCAAAAAATTTAGTGGGGAAATAGTTATAGAGATATCAATCTTATGTTGTTTTTCTTAAATAAATTCACAGTAAAAATTTGGTTGCCTAACTCTTTCTACCCATAACGTTTCCTAGCAATTTAATTTTTGGCTTCTAGATAGTTTTGAAAAGTCCTAGTTATCATGGTTGTATTCTTTATTGCGCTCATCTCTAATGATGCCTGGGGTAGGGAAAAGTCCTTTTTACATGGTAGGTACTTAATACGCATTTATTGATTAAATAAGAGAGTATTGTTGGAACAGTAATTTGCAAGCAGTAAGTCGTGATGATTTATTATTTCATTTATTCATTCATTCATTTCACAAAAACAAATTCACCTCCTGTTATACACTAGGCATTTTTCTAGACACTGGAAAATATAACTGAATAAGATAGGCGTGGTCTTCTTATAAGGAACATATTCTAAAAAGGGTGACAGCACAAAAACAAACCAATAAGGAAATGTGCAGAGGTGGAGACCAGGTGGAGCTGGAGCCATGAGGAGGAACTCCCTGACAGGATCAGAGTTGTATCAACAGTATACAGTGTTGCAACCGTGGCCAGAAGCACACCAGTGAAGCCCACAGAGGGCAGGAAAGAAATATCCCAAACACATGCATCTGGCCTGTGCTCCCCTCTAATGCCTCCTGCTGGATGGATAGGCCAAGGGGTCTGAGTCTGGATGAAGCAGCCCCTGGGGTCAGCCTCCCAGAGCACAGCAGAAGGAGTAAAATCATAGACAAGAACTGGGAAATGAAAGGAGAATAACCTTCAAATGGAATCAGTTAGAAAACTTTTACCAATCTTAAGCTCCTTGAGGGCAGGTCCTGAGTTGTATTTACCTATCTGCCCTCCACAGGACCTAGAGAACACAGAAATTTGCAAAAAAAGTAAATGTCTATTAATTTAATTGCATTTCGTAGTGTTGATTGATTCTGATCATCTGAATGAGTGTGCTCTGGGCATCAGAGTCACCTCCTGGGAAACACAGGGTAAATACCATCCTGATATTCTAGCAGCATGCTTGGTGTGTGGCTGTGTGCGATGAACATGTGCTAAACAATAAAAAGGATTTTTTTTCACATACTCCTTTGCTACCCACATGAAGAATGACAACAGAATAAAACGTTTCTCGGTTTGGAACTGTGCAATAAATTAGAAAGTTTTATTAAGGATAGAGAATTAAGTCTTGGGCGACATATCACAACCATGCTAGCTTCCTCCCCTCTATCCCTTAGGAATACTCTTCATCTCTTAACAGTAACTAAGAACAGATGCGTATACGCTTTCTTTTAGATCCTATATATGTGTTCCCATCTCCTCAAACCATTATGTATTGGGAACTTATTCATATAGCTGAAATGAGGGAGATTAAGTCCTAGATATATGATTTATAGTCAACCTTGTTCTAGAAGAGGTAAAATCAAGAAGAATTTAGAGAGATTCTAGAAGCAGAGGGACAATGAGACCCAAAGCTGTGAGAGATGAGAAGGACAATTGTTGATGTTAGATGGATTCCTTGATGGTTTGTGAAAACTAGGTTTGTGCAGACACTGAAGGTTTACTGAACAAATTCAATGCATGCTCTAGACCTGTAAAGGCAATGAGTTGAGAAAAGGTTGCTTCAAGAGCTGTCTGGGCTTGTTCTTCAGAAGGAAAAAGGCAAAGTATCCTAGGGAAGTATCCTATGCATATCCTATGACCTGGGAAAGGGAGAGAACACTACTGGTATGGTGTGAAGGGGGCTGGAAAGGTGTGTGTGAGGGGAGACACTACCTTCTAAGGCACTACCATACCACTCTAACAAAAGGATAGGATAGAGAGGAACTTGAATATCCTTCAGTCTCTGATCTTTCTACTAAGCTTGCCAAATACAGTAATGTGCAAAACGGTTATGCCTTTGATGCATCTATAGTATCTAATATGTAATTAGTGTCATTAAATAATTTCAGGTGCCATGAATTGGATAGATGACTGATGTATGAATGAGGAAGTGCAAACATGAAGGGAAGCTTGGAGCTATGTGGGAGTTCAAAGAAAACTCAGATTCTGGGGAACCTGGGCTGTATGTTCAAAGCTGGGAATGTGACGCCAGCTGGTTTCTATTTGGTTAGTCTTTTTATATGGTTACTGGGCTCAGAAAAGTTTAAGAAAAGTATTGCTTCCATTTAGGATTCTCTAGATATTACTAAGATGGTCTCAACTGAATGTTTTTATTTAAGGACTCAATTAGATCACAGACTGAGCACCTTATGTTGGTTACATTTCATTTGCTCATTTAAAAATTTGATGTGGCAGAGAAAAGCTGTGAGTCTGTACATAACATGATTTTATTTCCTAAAAGGTTACTTCATTGCAAACAGTGATACATTGAGTCTGCATCAGGCTAGCTGTGATCAGGGTGGAAATAAGACTAGAAAATTCACTTAGTCTGTGACTTCCAAATGATCAAGGCTGAGCAGGACTACTTAGATTTTTGTCTTGGGCTACAGAGCAAGTCACTGCTGTTTTATGTATTCTTCTTTTACTGTCTTCAAGTCACTGAAACACGTTTTTAGCTATTTGTCATTGTTGCTTTGTTTAGGTGAATAATAATGAAAACTAAACAGAGAAAAACCACATCTCAATCATCACAGAAAGAATATTTCAAAACTTCCCACTTTCAATCATTGACTAAGCTCTTTTTGAATGCAGCTTTATTGATACTGATAAGGTTACAACTAACACTACCATACATTTTAGTTTGTTGTTCTTGATATAGTACCAGAATGTTTTAAGGAAACTAAGAAACTTTCTACCAAAATTTGCTGAATAAATACAAATATTTTTAGGAGTCTTTGAGATAAGCATTTTCTTTCAAATTCCCTGAAAGGGAAAATTAAATGATATTTGCCCTCTGAGTATGCTCTAGGGTAAATATTTACTGCTTAGTCTTTAGTTCTTATAATTACCTAGGGAAATTATGCTATAGTTTTTCATAAAGATATGAAAATAAATGCTGAAATGACTTTCTTTTAATTTTGTCTTGTGCTAGAGAACATATTCATCTATGGTTAGGATGGTAATCAACTCATTCAGAAATTACACAAATTCATTTGGTTGTAACTAAGAGAAAAGCAATTTAAACAAAGTGATTTTAGCCTCTTTTGTTAAGTAATTTGGATAAATTCTGAAGACACTTGGCCAGTATCATTAGTGTGGGGGAAAAAAAGATCTTTTAATGTTAACATATTTCCAGGTAAACCTCTATTTACACACATTTGTAAAATACACTTACTATAATTGCTACTCTGCCTTAACTCCTAGTGCATTCAATACTCACTTCCTTATTCCCTCAATTATACTTCCTTACTCATAGCACTCCACTACCATCAAGTCATTGCATGGAGCTATATTCATCTGTGCCATTGCTGACCTTTTATTGGTAAGCATTCTTTCAACATAGGAAGTAGAAATAAAACTCAGTCAGTGTATTCAAAGCAACTAACACGTTAGGGATCACAACTCATCCCAAGAGCCTAAGTAAAAATGGATAAGCTGCTTTAAAGTCTGGCTTCCTGGAGACTTTCTTATCAGGTCTCTGGCCCCATTCAGAAAAATAGAGCTTGAGTTTTATTGTTTCTGTTGCTGGGTAACACACTCATTTCTGATTTATTGAATTGATATATTTAATTAAGGGATTCAGGCATTACAAAAATAACACATCCCTTTCTTTCAGAGAAATGAAAGGAAGTACACGGTTGGATCCTAAAACTTAGGATGTAACTGAATGTAAGCTTACACCATAATAAAAATGAAGTAAAATTTTCATTTGGGAAACTAGGAGACACTGTCATGTTTTCCAGGAGCAGCTGCTAATAGGGTGGGTTAAAGAATCTCTTCTCGGTTACGCATTAGTGACACATTATTTTGATCTGGCACACATGTGTGCCTTTCGGTTGGTGGTGATGCAGGATGTTTCATAATTCAAAACTTTCACCAACACTTATGTTCCACACTCCCTATTAACACTGTGTCAGAAAACTTAAGTGTTCCAAATTCATATTGGTCTTCATTGATTTAACTCTTTAAGCAGAAGATAAAATGACATTGTATCCAGGAACCTGGTAAGACCGGGCATTTCTAAGTCTACAGATAAACAGTGAGGAAAATAAGTGAACTGGGGATTTCAAATTATTTATCCAGCTCTAAAGCATCTCCAGTTTTATCCCTAGAAAGCCATGGAAAGTTTTTGCACAATCTATCTTAACCAGCTGTGCTAGAAGAAAACTTCTCTAATTTCAGTATCTCCATTTTTCTATTATAAAATGTTACAATTGGTTGAGGCTTATTTCATCTTGAGCCCTACGTTCTCCACACAACACCTTTAAGATCTCAATAGGAGACACATCTATTAGTGTGCATCAAGGAATTACCTATTTACCCACTGATCTATAATCCATAATAAAACATTTTTCCTCTCAAAATTAATGATATATACTATAGGTTTTTCAGTTGTATGAGTGTGCATACACCAAGGTACAAGATGTTACAGTTACCGTCAATAGACTCTGCAAGCTGTAGCCAAGATAATTGATTAAAAATGAAAAGTTTATATTGTTTGTAAGGTTATATTGTTGGTAAATTAAGAGTTCAGTGATTTAACTTACTCTGTAAACTACTCCCTCACAGAGCTTTATTTTCCAGCCTGGGCCAATAAGGAGTCAAAGGAGCAGTGCCATTAATCTGCTCCATACTTGGTGAAACTCCTCATTTTCTGTATGGGGTAAGGAACCAGCCCAGTGTTTTCACATTGCTAATGCCTTTTTCTTGATTTTCATTATTTATGGCCTATATGTGAGTGTTACCATTAAACACCCAGAGACCAAACCTTTCATAAGGGGTAATGATATAAAATTGTTCCACAAAGTGTACAATATGAACCACTTCTCACAGTTGAAATAAATACACTTGACTCTCATATCCTCAAGGAATTGGTTCCAGGACACCCTACTTAGGATAACAGTATCCATGAATGCTCAAGTTCTTCATATAAAATGGCATAGTATTTTTATATAACCTACTCACATCCTCTGATATACTTTAAATCATCTCTACATTACTTATAAGATCTAATACAATAAAAATGCTATATAAGTTGTTATTCTGCTTTTTAGGGAATAATGACAAGAAAAAATAGTTTGTACCTGTTCGATACAGATGAAATTCTATTTTCAAATATTTCAATCCATGGTTATTTGGAATCCACAGATGTAGAAGAAGAGGATAAGGAGGGTCAACTGTATTTTAGATATACATAGTATAACTCTAGCAATAATCTATCTACACAGAGTGGGAGAGGATGGGATTAATGAAAACCAAGTTATCTTTTTCATATGTCTAATGTCTAACCCTTTAAACAGTTTATTTTTCAAAATTCAATTGTACATAACCTATAAATGATTGACCACTTCCTCTCCAAAACAAGTAAACTAGTAAAGAATAAAGTCATAAATTATAAGAAAGGAAAATATTTATCATTTACTACAATCATTCTCTTTCTCACAAACTTGGCAAACATATGAAAAATGATAGCAGGTGATGTGCTTTGATTTACAAAATTAATTTAGAGTAGATGAGGTTAATAAAACAGAATGGAAACATATTATTTTAATATTTCTATGTGAAATGAATGTGTTAGATTTTTAACAGAAATCAAGAGGGCAGATAGGAAATGGGAAACAATAGCATTTACCAACAGAAGAACTCCTTCATCCAATTATTGTCAAATCCAAGAATTCCAAATATTTCCTCATTTTCATTGTGTATGAGTGGGCCAAATAAAATTATTGTTATTGGTTGTATGACCTTCAGGCCTTAAGGGTATAGCTTTATTTGGTGAAGTCCTCAGGGTAAACATTAGGGTCAAGATTGCCTTTCACATGTTGGCATTAGGATGAAGGTAATGTTGCCAGAATGCTTGAAATTCCTTTAATAGAGGGCAATGGATAATGTGCAAATACTTTTAGGAGAAACAGAAAAATAATTTAAAATTACATTTCAAATTAAATGAGTAAAATCAGTTCCTTCTTTGAGAGTATCATTTTATGACAGAAAATATCCTGGGGCCTGAGGAAAGGAGGAAAAGGAGAATCACAACTAACCCAAAGGCACCATGGACTTGTCAGTCTCTGGGTGGAATGTGTTTCTTTCCCAGTCAGATTTTGTTTTAAGCTTTATGACTTTGTCATGGGATGTCTTTCAAAATCTTTTATTGAGTCAAGTATGGTAAATGAATTGTCAAAATACAGAAATAAGGCTTTATGGATATAGATGATTTCCGTTTTAAAATAAATTCAATGAATGATTATTTCCAACATCTTAAAGAAAAAAAAAGAGGGAGAGGAAAACAAACTGTTGAACACGAAATTGCTCACTCACATAAGCTTTGTGTGTATTAAAGTGTACAAGAAAAATCTCAAATGTAGATGCCACTGTTATCATTTAGGACGCGTGTCATGTTGGAAGTCTGCCTACAACAAACTCTGTCTGCCACCCAGTGGCTGATGAAATAAATTTATTTCTTTTGTTGGACAGCCCTGTATTTTGCTTAAAAAAAAAAAAAAAAAAGAGGTAGATTAGGCCATACCAAGAATTTAAAGCCAGCTTGTCTGATTGTTCAACAAATAAATTTCTGAATAAAATAAATAAATAAAAAGAATTTAAAGCCACCAAAACGTATGCTTAGATATGTTTTAAAACACAATCGTTGTAGTAAATGTCATATATTTTCCTTTTCACCAACTCATTAATCAAGTGGCTCTACGAATAAATACGTGTTCTCCTGCGTCTCATCCTAATCTACCTTAGTTCAGATACTGACTGGCACTGAGGACACGGAGCTGGCCCGGGATTCTCGAGTTATGCTGTTGGGCATGGAGAGGGTGCAGCAGGACACGCCCACGGTGGCCTCGGGCAGCTCGTCGTCCTCGGTCCACTCATTGAGCTCGGGGTTGAAGCACTGGATGCACTTCTTGTACTTCTTCTCGCCCTCGTTCCAGCCCCCCACCAGGTAGGCGCGACCGTGCAGCGCAGAGGCTCCGGCCGTGCTCACGCCCACCTGCAGCGGGGCGGCGTAGCTCCACTGGCCGCTCGCGGGGCTGTAGCACTCCACCGTCAGCACGTCCACGCGCTCCCCGCGCGGCCCCACCTGACTGCCCCCCATTACGTACACCCTGTCGCACAGGGTGACAGCGCAGTGCCAGCCTCGGGGCGTGCTCAGGCCCGACAGCTCTTGCCACGAATCGCTGGCTGGATCGTAAGCGCACACGGAGCGAGAATACGAGTTGCTGATGTAGCCGCCGGTCACTAGCACGCGGCCATCGGCGACAGCGCTGGCGTGGCAGCAGCGTGCTACCTCCAGGGGCGTCTTCGGCTGCCACTGATTAGTGGAGGGCACATAACACTCCAAGGAGGCCAGGCTGCCTTCTGCATTGCGACCGCCCACGGCGTAAAGGAGCCCATTGAACACGCTCAGGCTGAAGTGCGTGCGTTTCTGGTTCATGCTGGCTAGGTGTATCCAGGTGTTAAAGCGGGGATCGTATCTAGAAACGGCAGAGGAAGGGTGACAAACTTGTCGGAAACAGATGGGAACCTGTTACTCCGCAAACTTTCAGGTGGGAATCCTGAAAGGAAATGAGAGACCAGGCCCCATTTTCCCACTAGAAACTGGTGTTTCCCTCTCAGCCAGTAAAAAGGTGTGACATTTGGGAAAGGCAAAGCAGGCATTGTTGAGTCCCCACTGCCCCCTATCTGTTTATAAGACCCGTCCGTGTATCCAGCCACTTGGAGAAGAGCCCACAGTGATCTGCCCTTCAGTCCCCTTTCCTCCATAAACTGTATCTGAGTATCAGAAGAGGGAATTCCACGTTAAGTCGATTCCACTTGTCTTCAGACACCAACCTTACCTAGCTTACACTCACTGCTTACTTAAGATAGGAGAGTAGATCCTTCAATTCTCTGAAACCTCTTTTGGCCATTGGCACAGCAAAGCTAAATCACTCAACCAAGTCTCTGCGATCTGTTAGAATGAGACCATGGAATTCATGTCCAAACGCATCAACAGGGCCTTAACTTTGGGCAATTTTTATGTTCCATCACTTATTAGTAGGTAAGATTTTTTTTAACTTTATAGAGCTTTGTCTTTTAGTGTTCAGGACTAAAATTTTATAATCATTGTAATCAATACTGAAAAAACACACTTGATTTGAATACGAATAGGAAATTTCTAGGAGGAAAACCAGCAGCCATAGTAGACTGATGTTTCTTTCTTTTCGGTGCCAGGGATTGAACTCAGGGGCTTAACCACTGAACTATATCCCCAACCCTTTATTATTATTATTTTATTTTGAGGTTGGGTCTTACTAATTTGCCTAGGGCCTCACTAAATTGCTGAGGCTGGCTTCAAACTTGCAATCCTGCCCCAGCCTCCAGAGTTGCTGGGACTAAGTGCGTCTGTCACTACAGCTGGCTTAACTGATGCTTTCTTATTTACACAGTTCAGAAGTATTGTAAACACAGAATTCACTCCTTCAGTTCGATGTTCATCTTTGTCTCATTTAACTCCCCAATAAAAATCTAACTGTATTTATAAAGATTAAAAATCAATTGTTTGGAGTCTTTTAAATGATGCATACATATAGATGTTGAAATAATAAAGAGTACCTTTCGTGAAATATTGTACACGTTTTCTGATCTTGCTCTTGCTCGTTACTTGTTTGCCTTTGTACTACTGTCATAAGAATGACTGAACATTTCATATACATGAAAGTTTTTGTCATAAATGTACAAAAATAGTATTGCATTTGGGTTCCATTTTAAAGGATATATTATGCTTTTACTTCCTACATGTGTCAAAATATTGGCCTTTTCTACATTATTTCATCTTCAAATAGATACTTAAAATGAATCAACTACCACATTTTAATAATCTTATTTTATTTGCCAGTTATGAATCAGATACTTGTCGGTAGCAATAACTTAAAAGAAATTTTGTATTATCTTATTATTTCTGAACACTTAGCATTAAAAACTAAATTTGTAGTCAGTACCCAACTAGAAATGAGAACATGTGAACTACTACATACTGGATATATGACTTCTCTGAGTGTCATGTTTCTCATATGTAAAATCAGAATAATCATGTCTTTTTTACTTGCCTGATGGACTTATTTCAGAAATCTAAATTAATAACATACTTGAATATACTTTATATAACAAAGTGCTCTATATGATGTTATTATTTTGTTGATTTACTGAGCCAATGAACTAATGGGCATGATTAATTTATTTTTATGTCAAGGAAATTTCCCCATTAGTGAATCATTTCAGTTCCCACTAAAACATCAAGTACCTGCAGAAATTGCTGACCGCGTGCTTGGCTTGATTTCTTGCGTCATTCTGGTCTTCACCACCAGCTACATAAAGAAATCCATCCATCACAGCCACACACTGATTAAAACTCTTGGCTGGCATTTCTGTAAGTTTGCTCCATCCATTTTCAGGGTCTCTATACAAAATATCTCTACTAAGGGACTTCTCTGTAAGACCTGGGCGTCCTCCAACAGTGGCAAGAACTCGGCAGCCCCCTCGGATTCTTGTTCGCCTAGACTGCAATGTGTTTTGATGATATGGAAGTAAGTGGTAGTTCATAGCATCTACAAGAAGTTTGTGACAATCAGCATCTTGCATCATTCTTGGGACAGATTGAACATAATTGACCAGGTCTTGAGCCGAGATGGTACCAAAGCGAATATTGCTCAAAAGATCTGCAGCATATTTCACTCTCTTTTGGTCAAATTCTAACCATTTCATTGCAATCTGGAATGCTACTATCTCAGAAGGCAACTGTAAGTCATCATCTATAAGAAGTTCATTAATTTGTTCAAATGTAAGTTTCATAAATTGATCTGATTCTGCAAATTCAAGGAAGTTATCCCGGATGAACTTCTGGGCTGCTGCCTTAGCATTTTTCAGGGAGTATGTTTCAGCAATGTTAACAATGTACATACAATTCTCAACACTAATCTCCCGAATCAGAAAATCACTGCACATCTTTACAAGTGTATGGATCTGAAGATAAACTGCAGTAGAAATAATGCTTCCTATTGTATACAAGGAGAGGGTCAGCTTTCCAGTGTAGGCATATGCTATGACAGTGGCCAGGCCCAGAGGCGAGACATCGTTGAGATCCACTCTTTGAGTTGATGGGTCTTTTTTTAGGATGTTGTAAAAGTACTCACTGCATGAAGCCATCACTGACTTATGAACATCAAAGGATTTGGTTTTGGTACCAATGACTAAGTCACAGAGGAAACTCTCCTGCCGCATTTTACTTAAGCCTTCCAAGAGGTTGGGGCCATAAGAAGCGTCTGTTAATTCAGAAGAAATGCAGCTAAGGCCATTGCCTCCTTCTAGGAGCCCATTCAAAGCATTCAGTTTGTTTAAGGGGCTATCTTCTACAATAATAGTCATCTCATTGATATCTGCTTTGTTCTTTTTGACAGTCTTCTTTTTGGGTGCCATGTTGGCAAACACAGTCACAGGCAAGAGCTTGCTAAAAAAAGAAAGAAAGAAAGAAAGAAAGAAAGAAAGAAAGAAAGAAAGAAAACAAAGAATGGCCTGGTTTTATTTTACACGTGCTTTGGACTTCAAAACTTTCCATGAGATGATAATTTCTTAAACTCTTAAAGAAAATTGGTCCTCAAAAATAGATTTAAAGACACATTAAACTAGGTACACATTCCATTGACAGCATCAAGTATTGAAGGTGATTCAAGAAGGATTCATAGTACCAACTATGATTTCTCAGTAGGTATATTACCAAATTGTTATTATACAACAGAAATTAACAACTCTATTCTGGTCCAACTGTATAATAATTGTAGAATGGTAGTTTACGCTCATCAAAAAGTGAATTTTAACTTTTTTGAGGGGTTTTCCTCAATACAATAAAATATTAATAACTAGGAATGCATGTAAGATTAGAAAACATTATGAAAAGAAAATTTTATTCATAGTAGTAATGAAATTTATTACAAGAGAGATACTTAATGAGAATTTAGGGGGACCCATATGACAATCACTATAGGATTTTGCTAGAGGATTTAAAAGAAAAGAGACTCTACATTTTTACCCTTCTATTGTGTTTGTCCATTTTCCTGTCTATGCAGGAGGAGAGCAGTCTTTTTTCCCAGGACTTTTGTTCTCACTTAGCTCAAATTGTCACATTCACATTTATATTTCATTTAAAGGACTAGCATATATATCTTTCCTGACTCTTTTCATCAAACAAGGCAAAATAAGTCTTTACCCTGTGAGGAAGATTATGATCCACCATCACTTTAGTGTTCAAATGCATTGGACTTAATGTGTTGAGTGTGCCCTTTTATTATTTTCTGGGTTGACAAATACAAAATGCTAACAATGAGCTATGTAAGCACAGCAGAGTAAATTCTGGGGAGAAAGTCTTGTCGGTTTCTAGAAGAACCCAAGTGGTCTTTAATAAAAAAAAAAAAAAAAGCAATGTGGTTATAGGGCTTATAAACACCATTGTTTTAGAGGAATCCTGAACCTGTGGAATAATTTGAGTGTTTCAGACTGAAAAGCTAAATAGTCAGTTACTACATCATTAAAAGGTTGTTTGTTGGTGGCATGTAGGGGTGATATTTAAAATATTAACAACTGATATATCAGGGAACCTACTAACCAGAATGGATGCAGGCCACAGTGCTGGGGCTGAGTGCAGGGTTCCTTCTGGAATCCCTGTGTAATTCCTGCTGCCAGATCATAGGGAGGCCCAGGGAGCCTAGGAGAGGGCTGGGATTGGAGAGGGATTCAGAGGGGCCCAACAAAGCAGCTGCTTGGCTATTCAAACTCAGTTTGTTTAATATACAAAATATTTACAGAGAAATCGCAACTCTTTCAACCTTAGTGATGTGCTGAGGCTGTGGAGGGAAAAGATCCACAGAGACTTCCCAAAGGAGTGACCTGTAGACTCTAACAGCAACAATATCTGATTTTGAGTCTTAAATTTTTCTTTTCTATGTTCCTCTCTATGTTATCCTTAAATGAGGTATCCTTAAGTATCTCTAATAAAGTTTGATAAATTATTGACCAGTTCACTCTGCCTTTAGGAATATCATAATAGGATCACAACTATAAGATAGCTATAAGCTAGGGCTGGTGAGGGGGAGAAGTAGGAGGAACTATGGAAAGACACTAGGAATTGTAAAAAAGGGAGGAGATTTTGTAGTAGCGTCAACAGTTTGAGAAGAGAATAACATAGGATGGGTTCCCCTCCCAGGCCACACTTTCCTTGTGTGCTTTTACCCTAAGAATGGGCTGCAAATGATGCTGAGCAGGGCAGCCACAACTCCCAATAGAAAGTATTTCTGGGTTGAAGAAACAGAGGACAGACTTTGTGGGCAATCAATTCATTGGAGAGTGAGGTGGGAATTCTGGAAAAGAGAGATTCAGAAAAGGGAAACCCAATGGAAACTTGAATCTTTGAGTATTGGAGATTGTAAATATATGAAAGAATATAAAGACTCTTTTCTTTCTAAATTTCTTTCAAATAAAAATTATAACTCTTCAAAGCAAAAGTGTTAACATTATATTATGAAGTTTACAATATATGCAGATGTAGTACATATGAAAATTACAGCTTAAAGGATGGGGTGATGGTGTTAAAAAAAACCTAAACAGTTGCAAGGTTTCCTTTTCACTTTTGTGGCACTAGAGATGAACCCAGACCTTGTGTATGCTAGGCAAGCACTCTACCACTAGGCTGCATCCCTAGCCTGGCTTCCATATTTTATATGAAGTAGTACAATCAATATTAACTTATGTAGCCTGTGAAATTTTAACTTTACATATTTTAATACCTACAGTAATGTTGACATATGAAATTTTAAAATTTCTGGAAGTCATTTTGGAAAGATAAAAAGGAACAGATGAAATTAATTTTAGTAATATACTTTATTTAACCTAATCTATATAAAATATTATTTCTACATGTGATTAATATAAAACTATCAATGTCATATTTTCCATTATATTTTCCTACTAAATCTTTGAAATTTAAGGTATATTTTATACTTACAGTACATCTCACTTTGGATTAGCCACATTTCAAGTATTCAGTAGACAAATGTGAATGACAACTATTGTATTGGATAATAGAGACCTAGAGAAACCACTTAAACATGCAAAGTACTTTTGTAAAGCCAAAAGATACATTTAAATGGAATTGCAGGAAGACAGGAAAGTTGGAACAAAAACGCAGAAATTGGAAAGGACAAACAGAAAGCAATTTAATGATAAGCCTAAATCCAACCATATTAGTAACTGTATTAAATGTTAATGGATAAAGCATTCTAAGTAAAAGGCACAGATTGCTCAAACTGATATGAAAAACAAGATTAAAATATATTCTGTCTACAAGGGACTGACTATAAATATAAAGACACAGATAAGTAGAAAATAAATGGGTAGAAAGGCTTTACCATGGAAATAAACATAAGAAGGTTCTAGTGGTTATATAGGTAGCAGATAAAATAGATTTCAAGAAAAAATGTTTTATCAGTGATACATGGAATTTTGTAATTATACAAGGCTCAATCCAACATGAACATGTAACTATCCTAAATGTTTATGTGTCTACTAAGAGCTTCTGCAACAAGTGGCAACATTATATTCTTGAAAATGTTCACTCTCTCTCAGCAATTGATAGAACAAGTAAACAAAAAAATCCTCAGTAGCATTATAGATTATCTCAACAATATAATTAATCACATTGAGTAAGAACATTACATTCAACCACTGCAGAATATAAATTCTTCTGAAGTATACATGATATATTCACCAGGTCAGATTCTATGCTTGACCATAAAACGTGCCTCAGCAAATTTAAAAGCATCAAAGTCATAGAGTATGCTATCTAATCACAGTGGAATTAAATTAGAAATAATAACAGCTAGCTATTGTTATTACTAATTACTGTCAAATAGTATGCTTCTAAATAGCCCTTGAGTCAAAGGGGAAGGGGAAATTAGACAATATTTTATATTTAGACTTTATTTTTTTTGGTGCTGGGAGTTGAACCCAAAAGTGCTCTATTGCTGAGCCACATCCCCAGCTCTTTTTTATTTTGAGACAGGGTCTCAATAAGTTGCTGAGGCTGGCCTCAAACACGCGATCCTCCTGCCTCTGCCTCATGAATTGCTGGGAGTATAGGTATGTGCCACTTTGCCTGGCTTAGATAATATTTTAAATAGAATGATAATGAAAATACAACATAAAAACCAATTATACCAACTGTACTACTTATCCACAGTGTGACTTTTGGAAAATTACCTAACCTCTCAGAGTTTCCTTTGATTTATCTCAAAAATGAAGAAAATAATTATGCCCACCTCATAAGATTGCCAATGAAAGCTTAATGAAGAAATATTAGTACAGCGTTTAGCACAGTACCTGGCAAATGTGAATGTTCAAAAAAAATCCATTTTTATTGAAAACAATAGCCTTTGCTAGTTGCATCTTTATTAATAAAAAAGGAATTCATGTAAGTTTTGGGGTGAAATAAATCAGAGAAAGCTACCATATCATGGAGAAATAGTAATGAGGAGCAGGGGGCAATTGTGACAGGCACAACAGTGAGGCAGAATGAGAGTCAGCAAACAGCAACCAGGGGGAGACTTCTGGAACACATTCCTAGGGATTTTAAAAATACCAGGGAAAGAAATGAAATTCATGCAGTTACATTAGCTAAGGAAGAGAGTAGCATTATTTTATGAATGGCAAGGGTAACTGGCAATTTAGAAAGCTGGGAAATTTGGTTATATGTTAGGTAAGCCAATCCATAGATTACATGGAACATATTGAGTCTATGAGCCTGGATTTGGGGATTCAAACTAAAGGGACTTCTTTTGGTGGTGTGTTGTTGAGGCAGAAAAAGTTAGGCAGTTCAGTGTAGGCAGAGCAATGTGGGTTGATAAGGAGATCATCTTTCCTGAGAAAGCAAAGACATCCCCCAATGCTAATGAGGGTCTAACAAGATAGGCCCAGATGCAGACACTCCCTGCTGCTAAGCAAGGAACCACAATCTTTCTATTGGCGCCTAAGGAATGGATCAAAGGCTGGACCAGAATTCCCTGCACCTGTGTGCTAGGTACAGGGGCAGGGAAGCAGTGACCAATCCAGGAGAGGAAATCATATAAAAGGGGCAAACCTCACTGCCTCATTGGCTCTGTCCCCTTCCCCCACTCTGGGGGAAGTCTGCTCTTTTCCCTGTGCTTTACTCTCTATAATAAAACTTGTCTACTACGCTTGCCTCGGTGTCCCTCGGTTCAGAGAGGGCACGAACCTGACATTCACATCACCGGTACGCTGAGGCTAGACAAAATAGTGAAGCCAGTTAAAGTTCTTCCTCCTATTTCCTGTTGATGCTTCTCTTTCCTCTATTGTCTCCTCTTCATGCTGCTCCTGGGGTTTCCTCTGTTACCTGACCCTGTACAGCTCCACTCAAGGAACTTCTATGATCCTCTCTATCTAGAATGTTCTTGCCCTTGTTCCATTTCTCCAGGGCTCTGCTGAGTGATACATTAGCTAGTCCCAAGCTAATCAGCTAACAGGCAAATCTTCTCTACTTCCCAGATATGCATGGTTTTTGTTATGTTTTGTTTTGTTTAAATATGCAGTTTTCTATCACTCATATATACATTTCTGATACAGTAGCTCTTTTAAAGAGCCCATGAAATCTCTTCGTAGAGACTTCTTTGCTCTCTATGGAAAATGTAGAGGAGAGAAACAGGCAGGAAAAAGTTTTCAAGATTATCAGAATCAGAGTCCAGTCGCCAACTTCCTGGTGCCCATGTTTTCCCAGATAAAATTCCAGTCTTTTTTCTTTTTCTTTTTTTTTTTTTTTTTACTCCTGGGACTTCACCTCTCAGGTTCCTATGTCCCAGTAAATGCTTTCCTCTGGCCCTGTTCCTCCATCTCTCAGAAGCCAACACTTACTTCAACTTTGGGAGGACTTCGGGCCAGTAAGAAAGGATAAGAGTAGCTTCGTCCTGCTTTGGAGCCTGTTACACAGAAAACTAGTTCCCTCTTTGTGGGGGATCAGAGCCCCGAGGCTCTGTTTTTATGACATAGACAGGGAAGCCTCCAGCAGACTCTTCAGGCCCCTCACAGTGGGAAGTACAGACACAAGATGTGGGACATTGGGTACACACTTGCCCCTGTCATTTAATCAACTTGCTTTTTCCCATAAACATATAAAGGTAAGACAACTTTAAAAGAAAGAAGTTATAAATGGGCAGCATAGGAGTATGAAAGGAAAGTGGAACACGTTAATTCACTTTCATTTACTCATTTGGTCATGGTGCTAGGCTTGGAGGCTGATTGTATAGACTAATCAAGGGTGATTGGAAAGGAATTGGATATTTAAAAAAATTATTATTCAGTAACTAGGTTATATGTAACCATGTACTCAAGAGGAATTGTGGGCTGGAAAGATAGCTCAGTGGTAGAGTGCTTGCCTGGCATGTGGGAGGACCCAAGTTTCAACCCCAGCACTACAAACACAACTAAGTATTGTAAAAACTAAAACAAAATCAAAAAATTAAAAAATTAATGCTCTTTCTCTCTTTCTCACTCTCTCTGGAAAAAAAAAAGAGTTATTAGTACAGAAACTCTCACTGATTTTTCCTATAATTACACAAATGTTCACTGTGTACCCTTGGATCATACTGTGACTGATCACTGATGATGGTTACAATGACAGTCAAAATTTGTCTGCCGGAAAAAGGTGCTACAAAAATGAGTTGCATCTATATGTTCACATAAAATCTAGAGAGTATCTTAGATGCTAAGAAATAAATTTTGAAGTATTTTGATTTTATATATATATATATATATATATATACATATATATTTAAAAAGAGAGAGAGAGAGAGACAGTGAGAGAGAGAAAGAGAGAATCTATTTTATTTAGATTTTCATGTGGCCTTTGTTGGTTCCACACTTCATTGTGTACGAAGTGCTGGGTCCTTGCACATGCCAAGCAAGTGCTGTAACCACTGAGCAACGCTGCAGCTCCAATATATATTTTAACTGAAAGCTGGATGAAGGTTTACTTATAGTTTGTTTTAAAGTGCCCCCCATTTCTTTTCTCCTATAAGCCAAGTGAATATTGTGGTCGGGTGCTTAGGGGGTGCCCCAGCTTGGTAGTAGTTAGGGCAGTCACCATGGTTACCACACTCTAGGGAGGGCTTCAACTCGGGTTACAGTCTCAAGGTGAGTAGTGCACCCTTGCTCAGCTGCCCATGGCTGGGAGAGTTTCCATACAATTTTTTACAATCCATTTTTCCTGGATGACAACGGCCTTGATTCTCACTCCCCACCCTCAGGGGCTCTAATGAGTTATCCCCTTTTCAAAGGGAGGAAGAACTTTCCAGGCTTATCTTGGGACTGTTGGTGGCTTGCACTTTTCACATGGCTCCTACCAAAGTAGGAAATGCTGGATGACAGAGCAGTTCTAGCCACAGCAGCTGAGGTTATGTAATGGAATGAGCAGCTATTTGGAACCACTGCCGGTCCCTTTGTGTCCCTTCCCCTTTTGGGACAAAGAAGAGACCTTGCAGAGGGTGCAGAGTTGTGAGGGATTTCTATCCTACTGGAGCTATACCGACATTCTGGAGGAAGCCCAGACAAATCCCCTTTGCTGGTTATGGATGCCACAATCTCTTTCCTTCCTGGCTCCAGAGCAGCCTCTTGGATCCCCTGAATGAGTTGCTTACTAGAATTGGGACAGAGGGTAACAGATTCAATTCCATGTTCCTCTCCCCATTACCCACTACAGATTCTGGCTCTTGAACCATTTCCTTGACAATAGTGGCATGTATACAACATAAGATACATTACGTATACAACATAAGTCACATTTTTAATCATCTTTTATATTTTTCAAATTTAAGTATTGTAATAATTAATTCTTAAATGTAAATCATCAAACATGGATCTATTTTACATATTAAAAATCAACTGATGGGGGCTGTAGTGGTGGCTCAGCACTTGTAGTGCTTGCCTGGTATACACAAGGACCTAGGTTCAAATCCCAGCACCACATAACACAACTAAGTGTCGGAGAAACCAAGGCCAGATGAAAAAATAAATAAAGTTGGTTCTTTCTCTCTTTTTAAAAAAATCAACTGATATGGCCATTTCTATCTAAAATAATTATAACTAGCATTTATTATTTGAGGGTTTACTGTGTACTGAACCCTGGGCTGTCTACTTTACCTAATTTCATTTTTAAAATTTAAGCCCCACATATCTGGGTGTAGTGGCACATACCTATAATCCAAGCTGCTCAGGAGGCTGAGGCAGGAGGTTCACAAGTTCAAGGTCAGCCTCAGCAATTTGGTGAGGCTCTAAGCAACTTAGCAGGACCTTGTCTCAAAAAATAAAAGGGGCTAGTGATATAGCGGAGTGGTAATGCACCCCTGGGTTCAATTTCCAATATAAAAATAAGTCTAAAATGTAGAATCACAAATATGCTAAAGGGGAGATTATATTGTGTTCAATTTACAAATGAGTAAATTAAAAATGAGAAAGAATTAAAAAAGAAAAAGAAAACAACTTGTCCACAGTCACATGAACAAGTGTGCGTGTGGTATGGAGCAAAGAATCCAATTCAGTTGGAACCCTGACCCCATACATTGCCTCCCTTAAGTCCAAAGTAGGTTAAGATCTGTAGTAATTAAAAGTTAGCTTTTCCCAACATGAAAAAGCAGAGACTGAGTGAGGTAGAACTGAGGTTTATACCATCAAATTTTTGATATGGAGAATATGAAATGGTTCTTTCTAGCTCCAAATACTGAAAGGGTTGTCTTTTTCAATGTAAAATAAACATATTTGGGGACACAAGTCCCTTTGTTAACAGAACAAGTTTCCTTGTTCTGTTAAGAGTAGTAAAGATGTGAAGTTCCAATAGTAACCTAGCCAAAAATAGGTTCAAGGAAGAGTTTCATGAATTTGTTGATGAGATAATTAAGCACTTTCTTGTTAAGTGGTAGACTGAATGTGAAATTACCTTTTCTTGTTTAAAAGCAATTAAATATCACTTTCCTGTGGTCCAACTTAGGTAAAGGCTGTAACAGCATTTATTTATAAATATATAGACTCTATACACAAAGTTAACTATAATTCTATTCCTGAGCTTATATAAAAGACACAAGGGCCCACTGCAAATATTTTTAGTTTGGGTTTTGTTGAAAATTTTAGTAAATCTCTTTCTCTGTCCTTGTCTTTTGTGTTTGTCAAAGGAGAGGGGATTGAAAAATTGATATTTTAAAACTAAAGTCTCTTTGATCATCATAGAACTAAGTTTTGGTATTCATTTTGCTCTAGCCATTTGGTGAGACTTGGAGCAAAACATCCAACCTTTTAGGATTTAAGTTTAATTACTATTAAGTGAGGTGATTCCTTTCGGTTCTAAAATTTTACAGTGTTAAGAATATGCAACTGGGGGCTGGAGCAATGGCTCAGCAGTTTGAGTGCTTGCCGATCATGTGCAAGGACCCAGGTTCAAACCCTTGCACCACCACGTACACAATGAAGTGTCAGAGAAACAAAGGCCAGATGGAAAAATAAAGTTGATTCTCCCCTCTCTCCCTCTCTTAAAAAAAAAAAAAAAAAATATATATATATATATATATATATATATATATATATATATATATAAATACACAATTGGCTTTTCCTGCCAAAATTGCCAAGATCTGGTCCTGAATCACTTCTCCACTCTATATGACCTCCTATAACCCTGGAATCAACCCGTGATCAGATAGATGTGAACCAATTGAGATAGGGTTCTCTATACTTGGGATCTATGTGTTTAGGACTGAATCACCAGATTTAGCAAATAAAAAAATAATGAGACATCTAGTTTTCAGATAAACCACATGCCATATTTTGATATAAGTATGGGACATACTTATACTAAAAGCCAATTTGTGGTTCATCTCAAATTCAAATGTAGCTGAGTGACCTGAACTTAATCTGGCAACACGGCTCTGAGTGGGTTTCAGTTTGATCCTTAAGCCCTGTGGAATATTCTGAAACACATTGTGTCCTTATGTGTTCTGTAGAGTGGCTCAGAGTTTCTTTCATGAGGTTCATGAAAGGTCCATAAAATAAAATGGATCCTGAACCACAAGGCTGAGAAAAATATTGTCAAGAAATGGTGACATAGGGGCTGGAACGGTGGCTCAGCGGTTTTGGTGCTTGCCTGGCAAGCACGAGGACCCGGGTTCAAACCCCAGCTAAGTGTTGTAGCAACTAAGGCCATGTGAAAAACTAAAAAATTGTTAAAAAAAAAAAAAAAAGAAATGGTGACATAATTGTTCCCTCACCTCTAAGTGGGCAAATCCGTTTGCCTTTAAAGCAAATCTTTTTGGTCACAAACCAATCCTTGACGAAAGTTTCTAGAACTGCTTTTAAAAAAGAACATTCTTCCTCCCGTTGCCTGTCACCCTTGACTCCAGACATCTTACTGAAAGCCATGTGTACTGAAGTGTCACTGTCACTCTTATGCCAGACAGAGCTGGGATCTCAGAATGTCTTCCTGCCAAGGGTGCGAATCAGCTGTGCCTGTTCCCTGTCCCTGCCACATTCCAATTGCTGCATCTGTTGGGGCTCATCAGCTCTGCCTCCCGGAATAGAAACAGGCCTGGCTACTGCTGCTTGCCATTTTAAGTCCAACTGAAAGGGGGTTATCCACTTCACCACTCCATTTCCAACAGGATTTTTTAATATGAAATGTATATCACTATAGCCATATGTGCACATTTAAAATAAAACTTTTTTTTAGTCAAATAATAAAATTAGAGTATTTACAGAGGGGATTTCTTTTTTATCCATAAGTTGTATTTCTGTGAGTTCAAAGAGTGATCTAATTTCTATACAACCAATTTAGTTAAATCTGGTAACATTCTATCTGCACCTGACTATATCATTATATCTGATAATAAAATTATTGCTGTTATTTGAGGTTTAAACAGTTTTCTTGATCATAAAATAGATGGAATTCTAAACTTTGCAAATAAATCCTAAGAACTTTCTCTCACTCCTCTATGAAACAGTGGAAGAAAACATCACAAGCTTTAGAGAATTAAAATTACAGTTAGAAACTACAAGTAATTTTACTTTTACAAGTGTCACGGTTACACATTTCTGTTACTGTGTCAGTCTCCTAACTTGTCACATTTCTCAAGTTCCAAGAAAATGTTTTCTGGCTCCCAACTTCAGATCAGGGACAGGAGCAGTCTGACCCAGCAGGAGATTCCTTCAGGAAAATAGCTCTACAACCACAAACACTCAGACACCCCCACCCTCTCCCATCTACACAGCCATACACACCCCAGGATCCTGAAGACAGGAGTTGGCGAGTGAGTGTAGTCCCAGCTCCTCTCCCTCCTGTGTGAAGTGGCAGCCCAACTTGCAATGAAGAAGTTTTAGCAGCAGACTCCTCTTGGGAAGCAATCTGTGAAGAGAGGGAGGGAGGGAGAAAGAAAATCCAGTGGGGAGCCACCAGCAACCACCTGACAAGCCCCAGTGGCAGCAATTTTTAGAATAACCCTTTGACGTCCCAACTGGATGAAGCAGGCTGAGCCTGCGCTCTGCCTGGAGCAACAGCTTCAGCCCTGTCTCCCTCTTTGGCCTTCTATTGTAGGCCAACTAGGGGCAGAGGGCGGAGCTCTGGTTGGTGGAGAAGGGTTGGATTTCTTGACCTGGCCATTTTTTTTTTTTTTAAGTCAAGATCTCAATTAAGCTGGGTTTGAGGAAAGTAACTAGGTGGGTGTTTAATTGTTGGAAGCAGGGATTTGAGTACAGTACCAGGAAGGAGAGGTTGTGGATAAAAAAAATAGTTCCTAGATGGGTAAATAGCCTGGTCATCTCAAATCCTTTGAGAAGATTGTGGCTATAAATAGATTGTTCTTTAGAAGACAACATGTTTACCGAGATATGGCACTTTCTACAGCACTTCAATATGACTCTAGCATTTCACAGTTTAGTAAATGCAGTTTATACCAGTACTGATTATCCAGTGATCTACATGAGGTCCCACACTCTAGCGCACAAGCAGGTTGGGAAGTATCTACTTTGGCAACACTTCATGGGAGTGGAAAAAACCTCAAAGGGTTCAATTGACCACAAGCTTTTAATAGGCACCAAGAGTGTGAAACGGCTGCTATAAACACTAATACAATAATCAGCTGTGATAATGGAAAAATAATTAATGGGAAAAATGTTCTAATTATTCTTCATTAGATAATGTATTAAGCATTGTTTTGCCACCTTGGCACACAGATAATAGTCTGCATCCTGAAAGACTGGAATGAATAAATTTTCAAAAGCTAAGCATACTGGGAACAACTGAAGGAAAGTACAGTTCAGAGAAGACCGGAGAGAGGAGATGAGATCCCTGAGAGCAAGCGTTTTGAGGGCTGTTGTGCAAGAGGTTCAATTAAAACTTCTATGATCTTAAGAAGTCAATAACTTCTTCAAATGGTAGCATATTCCAGGAAAATAAATCAAAAATAGGGAAAAATGAGGTTTCATGGATGAAAATGGAATCCTTGAAAACAGCCAGCCTCCTACAGTTAGAAGGAAGTATAGGTGGGTGGAAGCAAAAGAAGCCATAGTACTAGTATAACATAAAGGGACTGTTTCTGTGACTGGGGGCTTGCCCTCACCCATCTCTGATATCTTTCCAACCCTAAGGTTCTATCATTCTACATGTGCTGGCCTCTAGTTCTTCTGACACTTCTCAGCTCATTGGATAGCATCTGTCTTGCTTACTGGTTCTGTTGGAATTTCAGCTACATTTTTTTTTTTTCTGTTTGTGGATTGCCAGCACAGAATGTGTCAGAAGCAAATCAGAGAAATTTATTTTGTGGTTCACTTTCAAGTGGTCTTTTGTTTTTGAGATGGGGTCTGACTGTGTTTTCCATCCCAGTCTTGAACTGGGCTCAAGTCATTTTCCCCCTCAGTCTCCCTACTAGCTGTGACTACAGGTGCCTCCCCTATACCTGACTTCATGCAATCCTTCTTGATTCCACCTCCTTGATTCAGGTAAAGAGCCAGATCATTCAATCCTATTTTTATTACACCAAAAATCAACCTTCTGTTAGTATTTTTGATGTTAATGATATGATTGAAAGAGTCTTCAAGAAGCAGCTATAGGTGCCAATGCTATCACCTTTAAGAGTTCCAGACTATAGATTCCAGTGGGTCAGTGGTTATGGTGTTTGCCTGGCATGCATGAGGATGTGGGCTCAAACCCCAGCACCACATACACAATGAAGTGTTGGAGCAATGAAAGCCATATGAAAAAGTAAATAAAATTTGATTTTCTCTTTCCTTCACTGTATCTCTCTCTTAAAAAAAAACAACTATTGATTCCACTTCTACTTCTACTAGGATAGCACTGAGGTACTCCTTTCAATATAACATTGTCTGAGATAGAAGTACGACTAAAACAGGAAGAATAAATGGCAAAAATAAAAATCTAAGAGAGACTTCAATTAAAATTTTTTGAGAGTAGCCCTATGCAAGCACTCAACTATGCTGAGGTTATGCTGAAAACATAGGGACTTGGCAGATGGCTGAAAAAGGAGCCCAGACAGTAGGTTATAAAGTGTCTCAAGAAATTCAGTGGTGCATGTATGTAATCCCAGCAGCTCAAGAGGCTGAGGCAAGAGGATCACAAGTTCAAAACCAACCTCAGCAACTAAGCAATGCTCTGAGTAACACACCGAGAACTCGTCTCAAAATAAGGAATCAAAAAAAGGGCTGAGGAAGTGGCTTAGTGGTTAAGCACCATTGGGTTCAATCTCCAGTATCGGAAAAAAAAAAAAGAAAAAAGAAAAAGGAAAAGAAATTAAGTCATTATCAGGAAAGCAATGGGTGCCTACGTTAAAAAAAAGTTCGTTTAATGAAAAGGAGTGCCATGATGAGATTTGCATTTTATAGAGGGTTCACTGTCATTTGGAGGCATAACCTTAGCAGAATTTTGAGCATTTATATTAAGTAATTTGTTTCCATCAATCTCTCTTCCATCAACCTCCCTCTACCCTCTGCCACAGAGCCAGCTCAAATGCAAGCTCCTGAGGGCAAGGATCTTTATCCATGGTATTCAGTGATGAAACCCAACTGCTCAAACTAATGCCTGGCTCATGTAGATGGTAGATACTTATTAATTAATTGAATAAGTAAATAAGTGAAAGAATAAGTGCTTATTGATTGAGGTAAGTGAGAAGTTCTAGAACAAGACAATTGAGGGTATATACAAGGAAGGCTTATAATGTCAGGCCACAAAACTGAGCTGAGTAATGAGGGAGATGAGGTTCTGCGGGACAGAATCTTTGTCTAGAACCAGGACAATACCTAGCTTAGCTCTGCAATAAATTATTTGTTGAATAAAAAAAATGCTGACAATACAGAAAAACCCAAAGATGGAAAGTATTGTGACATTTTGCTTTTTAAAATTAGCTTGTCATCTCTTATAGTTGAACAATAACTCAGGGTTCTCAAAGTATACCTGTCTGCTGTAGATTATAATTCTGATTATGTTACTCATTCTCAACATCTACCAATAGTAAATCATGTAGAGAGATATTTCTTAAACTAATGCACACAGAAATTACCGAAGGAGCTTGTAAAATATCCATGCTGATAAGGTAGGTTTGGGGTGGGGTTTGAGATTCTGCATTTTTGACAAGCTCACAGATAATGCTGATATTTCTGATTCAAGGGCTATACTTTGGATAGCAAGAATTTAGAATGCTTAACTAGCTACTTAGCATCTGAAGGGAAAGGGTTTATTAAAAGGGCAAGACAAAGCCAGGCTCAATGGTGCCTGCCTGTAGCCCTAGCTCTTTAGGAGACAGAAGTGGCAGGGTCACTTGAGCCCAGGAATTTGAAACCAGCTTGGGCAACATGGTGCAACCTCATCTAAAAAAAAAGGCAACCAAAAGCCCAAAAGATCCCCAAACAACCCCAAAAGGTAATAGAGCCATTCCACCAGAACACACAGAATGTGCAATGTTCCAACACCAAGAAATTTCCAAGCTGTCCTTCTTTGACTGCTTAAAGTGGAGCCATCCCTTACCATTCCTAACCTCAGCCTCTCTGCCAGTGCTTTGGTGCTTTGGATTCCAGTTGAGGATATACCTGTTGAGGTATATCAGTGCTTCCCCGTCCTTTGTACCCACTCCCTTCATAAGTGCCAGTCAACTGCCACTACCACTTAATGATATTCACGTCACATTCACTCTCCTGCCTTCAGGCCTTTAGTCCAACTGACTGTCTTTCCCCTCATTTTTGTGTGGTGAATTCCTAACTCATCCTTTGCATCTTAGTTTAAATATCTTTTACTCAAGGAGTTCTTGCTTAAACATGTAGCTCAGGTTCTCTGGCCCCATGGTGCCTTTCTCTTCCCTTCCATGTTACAGTTTAATAACTCTATAAGTGTCATAAATAATAGAAGCTAGCGAATATTAGAGCTTACTACCAGGCTTCTAAAATGACCTCAAATGATTTCTACCTGTCAGGATTCATGGCTTTATATAATCCCCTAATTTTGAATAAATCGCTTTTAACTTACAGAAGACTAGAATGTTGAGGAGATATCACTTCTGTGATTTGGTCACAAAAGATTCTAACTTCCATCTTAATAGCAGAATTTCTTCCTTGCTGGTTTTGATGGAACCCAATGCCATATTGGAGATGCCCAGGCAAGGAACATCCAGCTGGGAACTGAAGCCCTTAGCTCAACACTCCCAAAAGATAGTCCTACCAACCATCACTAAGTATACTTGGAAGTGGGCCCTTCCCCTAGTTGAGCCTTTAAAAGGAGCCCTGGCTCTGTAACATCTTTAGAGCAGTCTTAGAACCTAGAACAGAGGAACTAATTAAGCTCTACCTGGATCCTCAGTCCAAAGAATCAGTGAGATAATAAATGTAATTTTATTATCATTCTAATTTTAAGTTGCTAAATTACATAGCTGTAGATTTTTTAAAAAGTACCCTTCTAGGCATTTTGCATCTATAATTTAATCTTTGTCAGATAAGATCCCTGTTTTATACATAATAAAACTGAAGTAATTCAACTCTCCCACATCACATGGCTGGCAAGGGTTGGAGCTGAGATTTGGAGCCAATATTTGGACCCATCATCAGTCTCTACAGTCTGTGCTCTTAACTCCTTCACTTTGCATGAAGATGGTGGCTGTGTCTGACTTATTCACACTTATAGACCCACTCAGGCACAATGCTTGGCACAAAGTAGATTTACTATAATTTATTAATTAGTAATTACTTAATTCAAAAATTGCTAAGTGAATAATGAATAGTTTTGTTGTTATTGATGTTCTTCATGCAAGGACATTTTATGAGTGTGTTTTTGAAAGTATAACTGTACCTGTTTGCTCTCCAAGGAATTTTTTGTTTTGTTTTGTGATACAGATTTTTAGATGTATAAAGTAATATGTGCTAATTGAAAGTTATAGGTGCATTTCATTTTATTTTAGTGTGTAGAATGCCATAATATAAACATGGAAGTCACATGTAATTATGAATTAATAGGGGTTATATTAAAAGAGGTAAAAGGAATAGTTATCATTTACTTTAATGATATGCTTTATTGAACTCAATATATTTATATTATTATTTCAAATGCGATCAATATAAGATAAATAACAAGGTATTTTACACTGAGAATATGTGTTAAATCTTCAAAATCTGGTCTTTTATGCTTTCAACACAGGTCAGGTGCTGAAAGTTGGATTCGCCCTATTTCAAGTGCCCAATAGTCACACATGACAAGTATTATCTTGACACATGACAGTGCAGGTGCCAAGAAAACTCAGAAAGAAGGTTTAACCTCTGGGAGTCAGCAGAACTTCGGTTCCCTTGTGAATACTCCTCTGTTCTGATTTCAGGATACACTAGAAACAGTTCAAAATAAGACCTGAACTCTAGGGGCAGAGGTTGTCTTAAAGTTGCTCTTTAAATTGCAGCAAGAAAATAAATGACTTTTCACCTTGAACTGTGGCCTGAGAAATGGTTTGAGCATGTGGTACTGTGTTTCTAAAATTTGGGTTACGTGAACATGCAATTTAATTTCAGGCACAAAGAAGGAAAATTTCGTTCGGAAAATGGAACTGTCAGTTTTTGTGTTCTTGGAAGGTAAAATAGGAGAAGGTGGCCCTTTAGCAAAAGCCATGTCAAGACTTTGGTTATACAAAGTCATCAAGAAGCCAGCAAAGGCAAGGACCCAAACAGGCAGAAACAGGCAGAGATAAAGTGAAGCAGACAATTTTTAGGTCCAATTGACCCACCCTGGAACCCCTTTCTTGTGACTGTAGATTTTTCTGCTGTATGAGGTTGGGTAGGAAGCAGTCTCCTTTTTACCATACAAACCAACAAACCCAGATGCTTAATTTGGCAGGCTTTTTGCAGCTCTGGCATGTATGGTCACAGGACTTGGGCTTCACTGATTAGATGCCTGCACTCTAGACTAGAAATTGGAATCTAATGATGCAAATAAGTGGGCAGAGAGGTAGCTGTTCTGGCAGATGAGGTTGCACTGGCTGAATATCAGCAACATCCATTTCTCAGAAGCAGCACTGGCAGGGGGACTAGTGATGGCATTTGGGTCAAGAATCAGACTCTGGGCATCAAGCAGGGGCTTCTAGTGTTCTACAGGGCCAGCTATGCTCTACAGAGTCAGCTCTTGGGTTTGGCCTAGGCTGAGCCTTCTTTGCTTCCTCTCTTCTTGTATCCTGGTTCCCTCTTCATATAGCAGTGATCCTGTGACGGCCCAAGACCCTGTCAAAAGATACCTTTTCTCCTGAATTACTTGTTGGCTAACTCAAACTCAGCTGCTGTGCATACCAAACTGCAGGAGAACTGAGGGAAAGAAGCTGAGAGGAGACACTTGGAAAACAGGGAGTGATGAATATGGTGGGAGTCATGAGAGAGACATGACATGAAGCTGTAGCCTGTGGGGACAAAAAGACCTAGTGAGGAATTTCTGATGCGGCATGATAAAAGACCTAATGATCCATTTTCTGCTGTGTGCATTTCTTCTCTACAATTTCTTTCCACGGCGCAAAAACTCCAGTGCATTCTGTTATACATAAACACCTTGGGTGGATGTTTTGAGAGATATCAGTGAGAAGTCACCTAGGTTGGCATAGAGCAGACAAAATGGGGAGCCTGGTCAAGCAGGAGTGGGGAGTTCAACAGGGCAGTAACTTGGAGCCAGGGTGACAGACACAAACCTAAGGTCCTGGGCAATTCCTTGAAATCCTGGTAAAGGCGAAATATTTCCCAATGGCTATGGCTTTGAAAGGTCAAGTCAATTTTATTTAAATATCATAAAGATTTGGAGAACTCAGCTGACAAGTGAGCTATTCAGTATTAATCAATTTGTCTTCACTATGAAGGGCTGGCTCTGGGTCCCATCACAAGAGATGACAAATGCTATATCTCATCTTTAATGTGATAAAAGTAATCTCTGCCTGAAAGAGGAGCTGTTAGTGCCTCTCCAAAACAAACGGGAGGAGTACAGATAGAAGAGTCTGCATCCCAAAATATTCAGACAGTAGACCTGAAACATTGACTTTTCAAGGTGAAACAAATGAATGTTCATTATTTCCAGCACACACATAGGTCTTAATCTGGAAGCATTGTGTATAATACGTTATGCTAACAGCACAATATGTTCAAAGATCCCATTAAACTCTTACTTTGGGAAAACAGACATGAAGCCAATCAATGAAGTAAAAACTTTCATAGAAACTGCAGCTAACTCAGCGATTCATACAGCCTTTCAACGGCATTTAGATGAGCCAACCAAACCTGGGCTGCACTAGACACAGTTAAGAGGTTCTTGATATAAGTAGACACTTGCAAATCACATGCTCTGTTGCAACATTTTGAAGGCAGCAGCACTGTTTTGATATGAATATACACTTACAAAGATGAAAATAATTTATTGAAAGCTCTTCTCATCGAATGGCATGATTTTCAAAACATTGAATGTCATCTCTAATGATTGCAAAAGTACAGCAAATCAAAGTTTCTTGTAGGTATAAAATAATAAACAAGTCTACATATGAAATTTGAAGACTTTCATTTGTGTAGCACTATAGAAGAATCAGCTCTTATAAAAAAGCATAAGCTTATTGTTCAGAAAACTCACTTTCCTAGAGGAGTACTTGGCTTAGTAAAAGTTAAAGACTGGCTCATGGGCCGTAATAAGCTAAAATGATATAAGTTTTTTTTTAACAAGTTTTAAATAGTGTATCTTTTCCACTGTGCCTTTTTTGTATGAGACTCCTTCTTTGGCTTGCCTGGCGCTGCCTCCCCTGGCTACCTCCCAGGCACCTGCATTAGTTGCCTTCCCTGTTTTTGTAACACCATAGCTTGTGCTGTGTTGAATGGTCTGCTGGGAGACATGGTTCTTGCAGTGTGGATTTTTTTTTCTGTATCCATCATAGTGCCCGGTATATGGAGGGCACTTAAGAAAGTCTGACACTCTAGTGATGACCCTTTTGCTTACCTTAATTATCCTTTTTGCTCTGGAATTAAACAAGATGTACATAAGATTAAATAAAACCCTGAGGATCGCCCTCTCATTAGTTGTCAAATTACCTTAAAAACATAATTAATAACTACAAAGTGTCTTTACTCAAGGCCCTAGATAAGAGATCCAATGGTTTCCTTCCTACTTTTCCTTTTTACCCACTTAGCTATAGTTTGAACTTCGACTCCATGAAAAAATTTAAGCTTTGCTTTACTGTAACCAAGAGTTAAACCATTATTGAAGATTTATAGAAACCAAAACCAGATATGTGGTGGTTCCTTGTAAAGTTTTAGTAAACTTTTTTTATATTCTTGTCTTTTTTAATTTAAAGAAGTTCCCAGATCAAAATCTTCAAACTATAGAGGCTTCAGTTTATGTAAGCTGGGATCAAGCATAGGTTGTCTTTTTTTTTTAAGCATAGGTTGTCTTAAAATAATTTTAAATTGCAAAAATTATTTCTGAACAGAAGAATTTATTAAAAGTTCTGAAGTTTGTATGGCTATGTCTGAGTTCTTTCTGGCAACGTAGTGACTGCACTCTCTGGAAAAGAGCTGGAAGAGAGCTTGATGTTCGAAAAATGTCTCTTGGCTGCTAAAATAGATATCATAGGGTCCTTGTTCTGAAATTTATTTTTCTACATAGGTCCTCACTAAATCCATTTTAACATCTTATTTTATATATTCCAGTCAAGTTGGTTCCTAAGCAGGACAGAAGACAGGCACAGTGAGAGATGACCAGTTAACCAGAATGGAGGCAAACTAATGAATATGTGGCATAGGAATCCAGAAGTGTTGTGTCTTTAATCATTTAGGGTAGATCCCTACCCTAAAAGCGGCTGCATGCTTCAGATGGGGTGCTTGTCCCACTTCTCAGTTTCCATCACCACCCATCTTGCCCTGCTCTGACCTGGGAGGGTTTTGCCCCTTTCTGCCCCATCATGAAGGAAGATGGGTTTTCATGAAGAGCTTCACGTGAAGGTCCATTTTCTAATTGTCGTGCCATTTTGAAATTAGAAGCAACTTTAGAAAAATGGAGCCTTGCATAGCAGGTTAGACTTGAGCGTCCCCAGCAGGCAGTTTCCTCACCACTTCCATCTTTCAGGGGCAGGGAGTTCTCCGCTCCACCAAGACCTGCTTGCCTCCTTTTTTTTCTTCCTAGAATTAGTAACTTTTAAATATGTAAAACCCCGAGTCTCCCAAAGTATATTCTGTAGAAACGTCACTCCAAGGGATGTTAAAATTGGTGTTACATAAAACACCATAATAACTGGAAAAAAGAAAAGGTTCACCAGTTGGCTATTGATACATATTTTCTAACAACAAAGATAATTACTTTTTTTTAAGAGAAGGACTTCTCAGATCCTTTAAAATACTATTCCTTTTGTTGCCACCTAAGAGGAGAATAAATACCCAGTTTTCTTTTACACACACACACACACACACACACACACATACATTTGACCATAAAACTGTTTTCTTAGGACTATCCTGTGGCATGGTATTCTACATTCTATGGAGTATCCTTGCAATATGCATTAGGAATTCTTAGGGATTTTGAACTTCTACTCTTTTGTGTTATTATTCCTGTAAAGTCAGTCATATGCATAGTAAAGTGACTTGCTCAAGAAAACAGAAATTGTGGTTATGATGAAACTGGACTAGAATCCCAGAACTCTGTCTTGTAGTACGATACAGTGGAATGTTTCATAGGATGTCATGCCCTGATCACTAAATTAGGGACATATTGATGGATAGGCTTAGTTAAATTAAGAATAATGGAAAAAGAAAGTGTTGGCCACTGCCATAGTCTGGATCTTCAATGTCCCATAGAGGCCCACGTGTTGAAGGCTTAGTCCCAACCTATGGTACTATTGGGAAGTGGGGGAAGCTTGAGGAAGGGGATTGGTGGAAGCTAGATCATTAGGGGTGTACCCTAGAAGGGACTTGGCCTCTTCCTGTCCCTCTTTGCTTCCTGGCCACCATAATCTGAGTACCATGGCTCCATCACACACTCTCTATGATGTCATAGACTCAAAAGCCACAGATCCAACGGACCATGTACCAAAACACCTAAAACCAGAGCCAAAATAAACCTTTTCTCTTTTAATTAAATTGATTTATCTCAGGTATTTGTTATAGTGATGGAAAGTTAACTGTAAACTTCAAAAAGTAACCCATGTTAACATAAAAATATAGGGTGATCACAAAACGTGGGAGGTGATAAGCAGATAAGGAAATAATTAATGAGGCTTAGCCTTATTTTTATAAATAGCCTTTTGTACTACTTTTGCTAATGTTCACATTTTACATAAAGCTGAATATATGTTATAAGCACATCCTTCATAAAAACAAGTCAACAATGGTTATAATCTAATTTTTATCTTCTTTTAAAATTAAGTCTTAATTATGGAAAATTAAATAGCATAAAACAAAATTTTCCAATATCATCATTAAAGTAACATTATTAAAGACAAGCAATGCAGTTAATAAAGCTCCAGTGGCTTCATATATGCTAGGAAGGTGCTCTAGCAGTGAACCATACCTCCAGCTCAAGTGAGTTCTTTTAAAAGTTTTTTTTTTTAAATAAAATCTTTCTTTATTCTTCCTGTTGGAAATAATTATACACTCAAGGAGCTACCCAACTGCAAAGAATCATTTATGATAGTTCTGCTGACCCAATTATTCTTCTGCATCCAGAATAGTTAACACTGTACTTATTCACTTGTTCATTCTACAAAAATTTGCTGCATCCTGGTTTAGTCTGAATTTCCTTAAAAGCAGAGCCTGATAGAAGTCCATTTGGGAACAGGAGTGAAAGGTTAGAAATAAATAAATAAATAAATAAATAAGAAGTGGGCAGTACAAAGATGCATCAGGAAGCTGACCACTGCAGGGAGGTACTGCCCTCACCTCCTGGACCTCCTGAGAAACTCACACGTGTCCCCAGAGACCAGGGATGGCTCTTGGGAATTAACACCCTGCACTCTGGCCGTGCATGCTTGTGTGTCTAGTGAGTTCCCAGAGGGTCCTGCACCTCTGGCTAGGGAAGCACAAGGACAGGTCCTGACAGATTGCACCTGCAAAATCTGAGGGCAAGTTTGCATATAACTGGCTGCTGAGGGGGTGGCTGGAGTGGCAAGTGAAGCTGAGAAGGTTCAGAATGGTGCACAGGAGATTTCCACCACACAAGCAGTGGATTAGGCACTGGACTGGACACACCAAGGTAAATAAAAGCTGGCACAGGCCTTTCATCATGAAACTTAGAGATGCCGATAGGTGGTAGTGAATAGGAGTGCAGGAATAAGTGACAGTGGCAGAAATATTATTCAGATGTGCATAAACCAGAACAGGTACAAATGAGTCATCCAACCATTCGAGAGTAGCTACCTGGCACTAATCGTGCTCAGCAGAGGAGTGAATGCATGAGGGGAATAGATATAATTCCTGCCTGAGGGATCTGCAGGGGAGGTAATGATAAATAACTCCTGCGAAGCGATTAACTACCATTATAACCCTCTGAATGAGAAGTCTATTATATTTGGAGAGGGATAGCAGGTCTTCTGGTAAAGTCAGGTGAGTCAGGAGATTTCTTCAGAGAATATAACTTTAACGTGAGACCTGGAGGATAATATGCTATTAAATAAGCATTAATCAGCTATTATGACTGATACTGGGAACATAATCTTTTCCCTTCAAATTATTCACAGTCCAATTGTGGAGATAATGAACAATGACTATATAACCAGAAAATAAAGCCAAGTGGTATTCAATATAATGGGAATATGTGGAATCTGTCAGAGGAAGTGTCAGCATAGGAGATGATGTTTGTCATGGGTCAGAAAGACTCCAAGGAATTCTCCAGGTATTCAACAGCGAGAGGGATCTGCAATGCATTCCTGGGCTCCAGGGCGGGTTTCAATGAGAGAAAAGTATTTGGGTTTTACTTTCACAGTTATTTGAGTTTACCTGTCTTTTTTTGTATGATTCATCTTAACACTAGGCACTGCTATACAATTTCAGGATTCTTGTTTTCAAATGTTTTTATTGTCACAGTGTACAGAGAAGCACTGTTTTAATTGTCTGTTGTCCTGCAGGAATTCAGGCCCAGAATGTGGAGAAATATTTTAATTTCTATATTATAGTTTCAAGTCAGGTTTTCATGTGAAATATCCTAATTTTAAATGTTGAAAATAATTTTGTTTTTCAACATTGCCCATGGTAACAAAACAAAAGCACAAGTGGCATGACAGGAATTCCTACTCTTTGGCCCTCACAGCCATTCCTGAGGCATGGTTATCCACCCAACAGCCCCAGAGTTTCACTGCAGTTTGAAGGACTTGGAGAAAATTCACTTCTTGTGATGCTGACTTTGGAATTCTTAACACAAAAAGCTAACTAGAAAGGAAAACAAAGGCCCACAGAAGACCACACTGGAAGGAAAGAACTGGCTGCTGTTCTGAGCTCGCTCAAGGGGGAAATTGTTCTGGAGCAGTGTGGGAAATGGGGGTGAGGCCAATGGGATCCAGCCACACAGGCATGGCACTCTGCTTGGGAGTCATGGCTGAACTTGGAAGTGTGGACTGAAGAGTAAGCCCCTTGCGGCTCATGCATAAGCAGGTGTGAGCAGGATGTGCTCAGTAGTAGCATAAAATGGCTGCCACCAAAGCAAGCCTACAATGTTGCCACATAGTACCAGAGTTATTCTGTCCCTCATGTTTTATGCCCTGATATCTCTCTGCATTTCTGCTGTTATGCTGAGTCTATTCTTTTAGCAGTAAAATGAAAGATTATTTGAATACAGTCACAGGATACTGCAAACAGTCCATCTGATAACTGAAAATTCCTAGGTGAGAAATGGGCAGGTTGCACATACAGTGTGAATATACCAGAAAAAGGAATGATGCATGACCTGGGCAGATGGAGTGGGATGGTAAATTTCATCATGCTACTCAGAACAACGTTCAATCTAAAACTTATGAGTTGTTTATTTCTGTAATTTTCCATTTAATATTTTCAGACAACTATTGAACTGAGGTAACTGAAACCACAGAAAGTGAAGCATGATAAGGAGGGGCTATGGTATTTAAACGCATTTTTGAGATAGTGCTCTGGAGTGGGGCCTGAGGTGCTGCATCTCTAACAAGCTCACTGATGCTTTGTCACTGCTAGTCTGCAGGCCATGCTAGGAGATCCCGGAGATTCTGACTCAACTGTTTGGAGATGGAGCATAGGCCTCACTCTTTTCAGAAGCTCTCCAGGGATCTTTAGTTGATGGATTGGACACTAGTGAGGGGAGAAAAGTCAGAGAAGTGAATTGATATAAAGATAATTAGTTTTGACTGCTTCAGCTAAAAAGCATTTTAAAAATACAATAGTAGTAAAATTTGAACCAATTAACTTCTGGCCCTTAATATCTATGAACAATTTTTCAAAATAAAAAAAATCAAGATATTCCCTATCTGCATTCCTGTGACAATGGTATGTCACAAGTTACTTTCAGATGAGTCCATGCCACCATAAACTACTTCGTTTTAGTTCATATTTATGGACCCTGCACTGCACTTCATACACAGTGAAATCATAATTCATCTATTTCCTTGTAAATGGATATTAAGTTAACTCTATTTTTTTTTTTAGTTTTACAGATAATGCTTTGTGCCTCTTCATGGGTAGGTATACAAGTCATTCTACAGAACAGATGAGGAATTGCTGAGGTCTTTAAAAAGCTATGCTCAAATTGCCCTCCAATGGTTCACAAATTAAACTCCCACCATTATAGATAAAAATATTCTTCTCCCTATTACCTTGAAACAACTGGATTCCATCCATTTTTTCAATATTAACCTACCCAATGTATGAAAACTTGCCCTCAATGTTGTTTTAATTTGTGTGTCTTGATGAATTCATGAAGATGACTATATTTTAACAGAACTGTTAGACTGAAGTGTTTTCTTCTTTTACAATTGCCTGTCCATATCCTTTTGCTCCATTAGCTGTTTGTTTGTTTATCTGTTAAATATTAATCCACTGCCTCTCGTATATGCTGCAGATATTTCCCTCCTGGTACATTTTTCATTTTTTAAAATTTATTTTTGTGGGACTGGAGTGGTGGCTCAGCGGTTATGGCACTTGCCTGGCATGTGCAGGTACGGGGGTTTGAATCCCAGCACCATGTACACAATGAAGTCTCAGAGCAACGAAAGCCATGTGAAAAACTAAATAAAAATTGATTCTCTCTCTCTCTCACTGTCCCTTCTTTCTTAAAAAAAATTTATAAAAAAATAAAATTTATTTTTTTAAATTTTGTTAAATTTGTTTGTAGAAGTATTCCATTTTTATATATTCAATTGTGTGAATTGTTTTCATGACATGTGAGTTTTACTTCTTGTTTAGGAAAGACTTCCTTATCCCAAGATCATAAAATTGGTCATAACTGATATTTCCATGTCTACTTGAATAGATCTGACACCTATTAATCCATCTGATAATTAATCCATGTGTAAAATATGCATTTTGCTTGTGACTTGAAGTAGAGCTTTTACCTATAGTTTCTTTTGCTTCCACACATCATTTTCAGCATCATTCATCAAACAGGCCATCATTACTCTAGGATTTAAAATGCTTCCTGGAAATATCCCAAACAGAGAGACTTCAGGGATGAATGCTTCCTCTCATATGTGGAAGCTAGAGTAAATCCTAAGACAGGATGAAAGTTAGCTAAGTTTAAGTAATAAACTCACCATAGTTGAAATTTCACATAAGCTGGAGGAACCACAACTATGAAGGTGTGGGGAGAAGGGAAGGATGAATAAGGGGGTTATCAATACAACTGGGAACACCCGACTCCCATGAGAAGCCTAACTATACTCAGGTAGGCAGAGAAATTCAGAAATTTCAAAAATTAATATATATGCATATGCTCATTTCCAATTACAGCATGGAGGTATTACAGAGGAGACATGACATTGGGGAATGGACAAAGAGGGGAGATCCTGGACTAGGATCAGCCTTACTATGTCAATATCCATGTATGCATGAATATGTAACAACCATTCCCTCCAATATGTAAGACAATGTCAAGCAAATAAAAAATAAAATAAAATACTTCCTGGAAAAAAAATATCCCAACAACCAATGACAACTATTTCATTGTTTGACTTACATCCTTTTTCATTCTATTTGCATAGCTTCTTCTACATAATTGTAATCACAAAGCATAATTAACTGGGTGCAATTTTTAAAGTAATAAATACATTCAATAGGCAAATTATTTTGTCTGGGGTTTGTTTGTGTGTTCTGTAAGAAGCTGTGTTCTCACTAATATGCAGAAATGCTAATGTGACTTCTGCTACTGAGTTACTGAGCTCAATCTGATCCCTTCTTTTGCTGTAAGCCTGCCTTGCTGACATTTTTATCAACCAATTATAGTCCAGTGTAATGAAGACTCCATTCCTCGCACCACATAGGGCTGCTGACCTCACTGCACACTCAGCCATTCCATTTCTAGCCTCTGCCGGAATCACTCTTACAACCAAGGTGACATGGAGAGAGCTAGGGGTTTATAGTTCCTTTTAAAAGGCTGAATAGATCATGATCCACATAAATGAGATTTCCAAAGAAGATTTTCAGAAAACACTTTTCACATGGCTCTTGTTTATACAAGTGTGTACATGGCTGGGGTTTCGATGGATTGATTTGTGCCTGCTTCTGTATTACTTTAAATTTGATGTCGTTACTTTGTGATTTTGTTACCTATTATAGATTGCGCTTTCATTCTGTCAGTTCTTCACTCATTCACCTAGCAAAGAGAATTTCCTTGCTCTGCTCCTGCACAAGAGGAACCCCTCCCCCCGCCCATGCTAATTCCCCTGGTCAGACCTGCCTTGGATGCAGGGCTGGTCATGAGCATGAATGAAGGTCCACATATAACTTGCCTGTTCAAAAGACCCAGGAGGGTGGTATGCACACATGTTAAGGCTTCAGCCAGTCTTTCCCATCTCTTTCAACACTCCTCTTCAAAAACTGCCTTTGCATTAGAAGAGTGAGATGCGATGGGAGAAATCTGTGCCAAAGAACATAGTCAGAAAAAGATATAAGAGTAGAATAGACTTATTTGTATCATCTGATACAAAGAAGTGAGAAAAGCAGTAACAGATCTATGATGTATCTATTTAAATGCTCATTTAACTAATGGGTATTCCTTAGCTGCCCCTTGACTCCAAACTCATGGGAAGAGGGGGTCAAGGCAAGCTTGGATTCCTGTGTCTTTCCCAGGACCTCACCCTGTGTCTGCCACATCATAAATATACACAGTCTGTTAGGCAGAGAAATTCAGAAATTTCAAAAATTAATATATATGTACATGCTCATTTCCAGTTACAGCATGGGGGTATTACAGAGGAGACATGAGAACGGGGAATGGACGAAGAGGGGAGATTCTGTTTGTTAAATGAATGCATTTGGTGTTAAATAAATGAAGTTGAATTTGAAAAAAAAAAAAAAAGCTGCCTTTGTCTTCCCACTGGACCTAGAGGTACACATACCTGTGGTAGCTTCATGTTTGTGGAAGGATGAGGACAACCAGGCCCCATTTTTTCAGCAAGCGATTCCATGATCATGGGCAACTTGGAACATAATTGTAGGGGAAACCTTTTGGGTGACAGGTAAGCATGTCCATTTTGGACTCGGAATTCCAGCCCTGTGAAGTGGGTCACAGCTGAAAAAGGCAAATGTTGGAATCTGGGCCCCACCTGCAAGGGTCTAAGGGTGATATTGTCCCTTGGCAGTCTTTGTTTCCCTTACTCTGTTTAATAGTTTTCCATCATACTTACCCTTTTCCATTCTATTTTATCTATCATCTATTTATTTATTATGTCTTCCTCATATGTCAAAGCTCCGTGAGGTAAAGAACCTTATTTTGTTCACTCCTTTATTCCAAGCACCTAAATGTGACTTGCTCAAGGAACATTAAATAATAGAACAAATGAACAGGTGAATTCTGAACTACCCTGAATAACATGTCAGTAGAGGGGAATTACTCAGAAATTATGAGTCTGATCTGAAAATGGATTCAGGCAGAACCATGCATTGTATTCCCTATTTTTCTGCATCTGTCATTCTTTAAATGCTTCAGTTTCTAGGTAACATTAAACAGAAGACAGAAAAATAGGTATAAACTGAGTTTTTTCCCTAATTGTCCCAATTTACTGAAAAGCACAAGCTTTTTCACTTATGAGAAATACTTCATAGATATAAATTAACTTAAAATGATTCTTGTTCTATTGATCTATATATCTAACTACTTCTGGGCCAAATACCACACTATTTTAATTGTAGAAACTTTAGTATATATTTTGATGTCTGGTAGGACAAGTGACACTTCGCTATTTGTCTATTCTTGGGAATTTTATCTTCCACGTGTACTTTATGACTATTTTGAAATTCCACAAGATAACCCTCTTATAATTTTGATTATCATATTTACTTCATTATTAATTTGTGAAGTGTTTATTTTTTATTATTGAATCAGTCAATGCTTTCATTTGCAACTTATTTTTGTTCTTTGATAAGTTTTCATCATTCTTAAAAAAATATGATTGTGCGTTTTACATTGGTGTTATTTTGTGATTTTTTTCATTTTTACTGTAATATTTTTCATCCATTACTTTATTTAGCTCATCATTTCTGGCATAGCAGATATTTCTACCTGCTTACCAATATCTATTAATCTCTTCTTCTTTTCCGTGTTTCCTTTTCCTTTCTGACTAGAAGACAACCTTCTCTCAATTCTGTTGACCATGTGACTGATTTCTGGCCAATGAGTTGGCAAGGGAAGTTTGTGGTGAGACTTCCAGGAAATCTCCTTTAAAGGGAAAACACTCAACCTTCATTTTGATGTGAATGTCTGGAGTTTTTTTTTTTTTTTTTTTTTTTTTTAAGAGAGAGAGAGAAAGAATCGGTTTTATTTAGTTTTTCATGTGGCTTCCATTGCTCCAACACTTTGTTGTGTATGGGGTGCTTACCAGGCAAGCACCAGAACTGCTAAGCCACCACTCCAACCCCTGGGTGTCTTTATTAGAGGAATGTGAATAGTTATGTTTTTATTTTCTCCTGTGGTTATTGTTGTTCTAATTGGTTATTCTAAGTGTTTTTAGTCATAATAATTTATTTTTCTAAGAAACTGAGAAAATTTGACTTATTTTTTTTTTATTTAAGAAAGAGCGGACAGTGAGAGAGAGAGAAAGCGAGAAGCAATTTTTATTTAGTTTTTCATGTGACTTTCATTTTCATTCCTCAGATATTTCATTGTGTATGTAGTGCTGGGGTTTAAATTTGCATACTTGCACATGCCAGGCAAGTGCCGCAATTGCCCAGCCACCGATCCAGCCCCTGATTTATAAATTTATCGGTACAAATTGGGTATTCCTTACCCCACATGCTTGGGACCACAGTGTGTTGGATTTCAGATTTTGTAATATTTGCATATGCACAATGAGATATCTTAGGGATGAAAACCCAAGTTAAATATGAAATTCATTTACGTTTTCTATATATCTTTTACACATAACCTGATGGTAATTTTCAACAGTATTTTTAGTGCACCTGCATTTTGGCTGTAACCGGCCACAGGATGAGTTATGGCATCATTTCAGTGCTCAGAATGTTTCAGATCTTGGAGCATATTGGAATTTGCATTTTCAGATTAGGGACACTTAACCTGTATTAAACTATTATGTTCTTGTAACTGTCTTTTTCCCTATTATATTTTTATTTTAATCATGTTTGCAATATTAGATTTGTCTACTTCATTTCTCTTTTCAAACTTTGGTTTCATTAACAGCTCGTCTGTTTTTTAAATTTCCCATTTGATTCGTTTTCTATCTTTATCTTTGCTTCTTTCACTATTTTCTTTGCTATTTTTTGTAGTTTCTTTGAGTTTGTGCTAGATTTATTTGTATTCTATTTCTCTTGTTTTCCATTTATAGTTAAAGATCTACATTTTATTGTAAGTATGATTTTTGTCCACATGAAATAGCATATTTATAGCACTTAGAAAACTGCCACATAGGGGTCACCTTGTTTTAAAAATTCATTTTCAACTGTCAGGGAAAATTGTTTAAAATTAAAAGAGCTTTCCAAATTAATATTATCTTATTTTGACCGAAAATTTTCATAGTAATGGTTTCATATCTATTTACTTTTCTTATCACCAAATTAAAGAAGAAACTATTTTGTTAATTTTGGTCATTCTCAGTGTTGGTTGTTCTTTAGAATACTGACATGGACATCCTCATCAGCCCAGCTATGTGGTAATTTCCAAGTGTAAGGCTCAGGCTACAGGATGTCATAACACTCTCTACATGATTCCAAGATGCAGCTATGGTTATGATTTATACTGACCTAACTTGCTGCCCCAACTTTCCTAATCATAAACTGCAGCTTTCTGGAATTTCTAAACTGTAATAATATGGACAGATGTAAAAGTAATGCAGCGTTTGAATATTTTATGTAACGCTCTGGAAATATCTATCCATCGGTGTTGAAAATTTCCAGTATATAATTTCAGCATTAATTTAAATATATATTTATAGGTCAGTTTTCTTGGAAATTTGACAGATTCATCATAGGGAAGAGAAAATTAGATGCTCAAAAAACTCAGGAAAGTCTATATAACCCACACTGTAGCTGAACTGTTTGATTTAACAGAAAATTATTAGGCACATTTGAATTCAAGAAATGGTTTATTTTCTTAAATGCTGATCATTAAGTAAAAGCAGCTTTAATTAAAAAACAAAGGAGTAATTTGAGAGTTGGATTTTTTCAAAGTTCTTCACTATAAAATTAGTTTCCTAATCTTTTTAAGGAGCATCTTAGTGTAGTATAAGCAGCATGACTATCCATTTCTGGGAAATCAGGAGGTTACATCCAGCTTGATAACTGTCATGTAGATGAACTTGGTCAGAGGTCATAAACCCTTTGAGTTTTAGTAATTATAAAATGGGCGTGACTGTTCCTGAGGGGTTCTTTTAAAGGATAAATGGCACTTACTAGGTCCCAGGTGAGTGTTGCCATGAAAGATTGATAGCACTGCCTCTTCATTTTATGGCCCTATGGCATTGTTTTTTCTTTCCCACATAAAAGAAGAAGGAAGATGCTTTTGGTAGTTGCTGTTGACCTCAGGGTGAGTTATATTTTAGCCGCACCTGAGAAGGTATTGTGTAAACAGGCTTATATGTACAGGCTCTTTGAAGGTGAAAATTCAAGTTATGCCTGTTAGTGATGTATTTTCTTTGCCAATTTTTTAAAATAAATCATACAGCATATGGACCTGTTACTTTCTCTGATAATTCTTTTGATCAGAATTCATGTCTAGTGTATCTTTTCTCTCTGATGCAATATTTATACTGTGATTAACAGAAAAGTATAGATACTGACAACTCACTCCTGAGACCATAAAGCTGGACAGATTTGAAGAAAGTTTACACTCTTCTAGAGCCAGCATATATTTTCCTCTAGATTAAACAGTATGATGTACAAAGGAACTTTTTGGTTTGTATTTGCACATAAGACTTACAGGAGAGATAGAAAGTGAGAAAATCTCTTAGCAGTTGCAATTTGATTACAATACTCATGTTTAACCCTGGTCCAAATTTGCATACCTAATGAGCTTTACTGTCATGAATAGTGATTGACTCTGTATGGGCCTACAAAGCCTAAAACTTTTTACTGTTTAGCCCTTTACAGAAAGAGTGTGGGACCCCTGGTATGTAGGCAGCTGTATAGTCAAATTTTTCATTGCTGTGACCAAAAGAACTGACAAGAAGAATTTAAAGGAGGAAAAGGTTACTTTGGCTCACAGTTTCAGAGCTTTAGTCCATAGATGGCCAACTCCATTGTTCTGGGACTGAGGTGAGACAGAGCATCATGGTAGAAAGGCATGGTGGAAGAAAACAGCTAAGGACAGGAAAGCCAGGATGCAGACAGAGGACTCTCCTCACCAGTGACAAAATATGGAGCCTAGAAGCATATCCCCAGTGATCTATTTATTCAAGTTGCCCTCTATGTGACTAAAGATACTGCTCATTTAATCCATATCAGTGTATTAATCTACTGATTAGGTTAAGGCACTTATAACCTAATCACTTCACCTGTGAATGTTCTTGCATTGTCTCACAGGTGAGCTTTTGGGGGACACCATAACAGCAGCTGTGAGAGAAAAATCTATGATGATTCAGAGCCTAAAATGTCTCAACACTGCCACAGACCCTTTGCCTGTTGATCTTTACATTTAGTCTCCACAAGCCTTCAAGATAAGAGGTATTTTCCCAGGAAAAAGAAATGGTTCTCAAGATTTAGTGGAGCCCACAAGGCTAGTGAATAATGGAGCTTCCAAAACAAGTCATTCTAAAACCAAAGTCCTTTTGTTTCTTTCAACCATATTTCTTCCTTCCAGGGATGCATTGTCAAAAAGAAATACAACTTCTAGATTAATGTTCAGTGAGACACAGTCCAAGGTAAAGAATAATCACAGTAAGCATTCAAACAAAAGGAGCCATGAAGAATAGAAGGCAGACATTAGAAATGAAAGTAATGGAATCTTGGTGAAACAGGAGGCAATAAATAGGATAGTGGTAAAAGAAAGCTAGAGTTGAGAGGTAGAGGAGGACACACTAAGAATTGTTCTAGAGTGCTCCAGTGCTAATCATTCTAGTCATCAATATGACCTTGAGATGGCCAACCAAAGGATCTACTAAGAATCATTAGCTACTAAAGGTTAATTGACGTGTCCAGAATTCAGTTCTAATTATAGCATAAAACACTTTCTTGATCACCAATCTTCTTTTGTGATTTTGCTATCAGTGAACTGACACTGTGGCTGAGACAGGGTGACTAGGCCCATCTTGTCCTCAGTGATGACCTGCATCTTGGTGAAGTCATTATGAGTTCAAGGTCTGAAACTGAACTTTGAAATCTGACAAATGGTTATTTCTATCAGATTGCCTAATAGCCAGTACTTACTAGCCAGATTCACATTAATATGAGTCAACTGAATGATTAATCCTACTATAAATTCATAGTAGGGAACAGGATGCTCATGCTTATTATTCCTATCTTTTGTGCTTCTAGACTGCCAATACACCCTTGCCCTTCTTTATCACATTCATTCTAAATGTTATTCTTAAATGCTTAATGAATGAGGAGTCTGTAGTAAGATCCAGGGCTTGCATTTTGATTTCTTACTAAGCCCTATGGCCTGGGCAAATTATAATCTAACTCTTTGAGCTTTTTAATCTGCAAAATGGGGATAATAATAGTAACTACTGGACATTATAATTGTGTGGTTTAAATAAGAAGATATATGAGATTATGCTCAACATAAAGCCTGGTACATACTAAACACTTTAAAAAGCTAGCTTTTAAAATTTCCATATGTATTCATCTCTAAAGAAAGAACAGAAGCTCTCTCTCCAGACTTAGTAATATGAGTAGCATTAGAATTATCTCTTAGGATAATTTCTAATAAGGACTGCTTTCTATAACAAGAATTTCAATAAACCTCTGAAAATGGAGCTATAAGTTTTCTTAATTTGTCTCAGAGTTGTAGTATTTCCAATGTATCTGAAGGTAAACACATGTGTGTCTTACATCTAGATAAATAATTGCAACTATCTAATTTTTTGAGCACCTAGGGAAAGTCATTTTCCATATATTATTTCTAATCTCCACATCCCTTCTGCAAATTGATTGCTATAATCTTTATTTTTCACATATGGAAACTAAGCTCAGAAGTTAGAGAGTATATACTAAAATGTTAACAATTTTGGGGCCCTGGAATTATGTTTTTTTCCTTTTACTGCTGTCTACATTTTCCATATTATCTGATTATTTATAATAAACATATTATTTTGTGATCAGAAAAATTAAAAAAAATTCCCAACATAAAAATATTAACTTGCTAGATCACAACCAGTAGGTGGGGTAAATAGGTTTTGAGCCCATCTTTAATATTAAAGCCCCATGTTCATGCTTTCTTTCATGAATTCAACAATTATTTGTTGATTATCTCTATTACGACATGCCAGGAGTTATCCTAGTCAGAGTGACCAGTAAAGAAAATGGACAAAGACATCTGTTCTCCCAGAGAAAGGGCAGGAGGGGTAAAAATAAGTAATAAACAAATATAAATTATTAGTTTAACATGGGTTGGTAAGCAAATTAGTATTTCATTATACAAAATACTCATATGGTTGTCATGCAACTAACAACAAAAAGAGCAATGGCAAAGTATTGACATTTACCATTTTCCACATTCATCTGCAGTGAGGTTAACACTTTTGAGACCTTGTGGATTCTAAGTGTGTGTGTGTGTGTGTGTGTGTGTGTGTATGTGTGTGTGTGTAATTGATTTTATGTATTAGAGACTGAACCCAGGGCCTTATGCATGCTAGGCAAAATACTCTACCATTGAACTACATATTCATCCAGGTATATTCCAATTACTTAGTTACATCTGTACTATTTAGACCTTCTTTTGGTCTTGCTTCCATTGCAAATAAAATCTAAATGTCAAGGTCAAAATTAATTGTCCACCCAACAGATTGTCACTCTATGGAACCTAAGTTCCCAAGATACGTTAAGAAGGCTCAAACCAAGAAACACCAGTTATTGGAAAGCGTGGTAAGATGTCATCAACAGTTCAGCTTCAATCCAAGTCTCTCATGTCACTGACTAAATCCTGCTTTATTGCACAAGCATTGGTGATTACTTTGTAGTCTACACAAAAGAATATGTGTGTGAAAATATTAATGGATTTAAAAAGACTAATTAATGTGTGCCTTAGTTGTAGAGAGTCGTTGTATAAGGTAAATGTCATACTGGTTCCACCACAAAATCCATTTGGAAAGTTCAATTCTGAATATTTGGGTGTACATTATTTCCAAATCTACATTTATCCATACAAATATCATCTGTTTCTGCAAGTACATAACATACAAAATTCTTCCATATATATACACATTCACTTATTTTTACATATTGAGTGTGGCTCATCTTCCTGGCTCTTTTTCAAAACCATTTAAGTGATATCTGAACTGTTTTAATTTGTCCACAGGAATCATGGAGTGAATGTGACAACCTTCTAGGGATTAAGGTGACAACATGATGGCAGTGACATGATACCAAAAAACAAGCAAATCACCAATATTTACATACAGCTGTATGTATATGCTGAGAAATGATTGAATTTCTGGAAAATATGTTTTAATGGATTTTGTCCAGTCTTTTAATTGACACCAAACATTAAAATTATTAGTAACCTCTTTTTACCTGGAAGAATGTGCTTACGTTCAAAATTCAAATTTTAACCACAGAGTATTCTTGACAGATTCATAAGGGTAAATCCAAGGTGCGTCACTTGTTTAAATAGAATAAAAAGCTTCAAGAAGTATGAGTGGAGGTGTAGCTTAGTGATAGAGCACTTGCGTAGTGTGTGCAAGGCCTGGATTTGATCCTTAGTGCAGAAAAAAACCAAGATGTTTTATCCTGATAAAGGTGATTTTAGTTTCTTGGTAAGAAGAAAAGTTTCATCACCAGCAAATTTGCTCCTTCTCATATTTAAACCACTGGGGGTGGGTATAGAGATGCTCTGTGTACAAATTATCTAGTCTTCATTTCCACTTTAGAATTTAACTTATCCAGACCATCTAATTAAAATATCAAAATGTACTTCCTTTATCCTAGTCACTCTTTCTCTCTTACTTTTCAGACATCCTAGAGGAAGTACAATATTCTACTGTTTGTGTGCTTTCAGTTCAGTTTTCCACTTACATGTTTTGAGACGATCAAGGACGACATGCATTGCTATAAAATTAGCATCTAATGTGTTTTTCAGTGCTCTACTGCACTCCACCCTGCGCCTCCCTGCCTTCCTCCACCCCATGGAGTGAATTCTACTGCTCTGAACACGAAATGCAGAGGGTAAAAGCCTCTCTCAGATGACACTTGAGCTGAGTATGAAAGATAAGAAGGAGTCATGTTGAAAGAAGTTCTCCAGGCAGAAAGAGCAGTAGTCCCTTGCTCCTGGGGCCTCTTGTCCAGTGAGTGACTTTCTCCTGGGAGGGCTATAAAAAATAATCTCAGTCCCAGTGAAATTTCATGTTCCTCTCCATTTAAGGGATACTCATATATCTTGCCATGCCAAATGATTATTGTGTAGGGTTCTTTGCTGATGCTGTCCCTCAGCCCCATCATCTCAGTTCTCTTTTTTTTTCTTTTCAGCCAGAATAGATCTATTAAAACAGAGGAAAAGGGCTGGAGTGGTTGCTCAGTGGTTACAGCACTTGTGTGGCATGAGCAAGGATGCAAGTTCAAACCCCAGCATCATGTACACAACGAAGTGTTGGAGCAATGAAAACCAAATGAAAAACTAAACAAAATCGATTCTTTCTCTCTTGTTGTCCCTCTCTTTCTTTAAAACAAACAAACAAACAAACAGAGGGAAAAAAGGAAACAAGGCTTCCTTTCCATGCAGTATTTGGAGCAAGGAGACTACCTTCTTCTCTGCTGCCCGTTGTCTTCTTATAATGACTGGGGTAGGGGTAAGTGAGTTGGGATCAGGAGACCAGGTCTTGAACCTTCTGCATCAACTCTGTTATCAGCTCCAGCTGCTGGACATAGGATATGGTAGTTTCCTCCTCTTTGAGCTTTGGAAGAATTTCCTACACTGGAAGAAGCATTTACTTGATATCATATTAATCTGGTATAATAAATACCACTGGAAATTTTGAAGGATGAGAACTGGATTGTGAGGGAGTGATTGTGAGTCACTCAGGCCATGAAGAGTAGATAACTTTCCAAGGCAGCTGCAATCACACAAGAAGACGAATGCTAGGAATAAATTTTGAACATGAATTTAAGCCTCCTCTCTTGCTCTAGTGGAAATGAGCAGAAATGTCTGCAAATGGCAACTAAATATGTTCAAAATCTAAAGAAGGCTTTTTGTCATTTGGACATGAGCTAACCTCAATGAATGGCTTTGCACCTATTTATCTAAAGAATCCTGAAATGATAATCCCAAGAGATCAGAAAAACATATACATATATTGTTGAATATGTTCAGGATTTGTGTGTGGAATAAAACAACCAATATTGAGTCTTAGGCCCAATATTGGTTACAGATTGCAAAGATTATTTAATTCAAGACAGTTATACAGGCTTCACTTTTATTCTGCCCAGTTTAACTTCATATGACTGGAGTTTTAATAAGTGACGATCTCAGGTTCAGATACGCATAACTAAAAACAACACACGGAGCATTCTCAGATCCATACTTTACAAAAGCACCAGTGAGGGAATCAGTTCTAAGGAGCAATTGGACTGAGTACATCCCTACTAATAGACACCGTGACAGTCTAGAAGAGGGCATGAATCTCTGCCTCTCCTAACAAATGAAGCTTTCAGGTGAGAGATTGAGCTGTGCAGCCAGATGGAATTTGACAAGGGTAAGACATTCTCAAAACTTAACCTGGCTAATTCCTATAAATTTTTAAAATATTACAAATTGAGAACTAAAGCTATTTGCTCACAGCTGGCACTCAGCAAGGCATTTTCATTTGTTGCAAATGGACTGCCAATGCTAAAAAAAGCATTCATTTCAACAGCAGCTTAAATTACTGATTAGCTAGGCTCCATCTTGAGCTATTTAAAATAGCCATACTAAAATTGACCAGATAGCTATGTTACTTTAAAATGGTACCTGAAATGTGGTAGGCAGTCAATAAATATATGCCAGATGGAATAATAAAGCTATTTTAATCAATGTTTATGAGATGAACAAGAACATACAAGAAAATGATTGGAAAGGCTATTGAATTTAATGCTCATGATCTGAGGGTCAGCTAACATTGGCTAAGTGGCACCAGCATCCAGTTTCTTAATACACAAGAGTGATTCTGGGTGATTTGCCCTTCAATACAACCTTACAGTAAGTCCTTCCAGGTCTCCTACTAAAACAAAATCAAATTTGCCAATATTCTCTATCTCTACTGCCCCTGACTACTCCAATAGCTCATTTAAAAAAATTTTTATTAGTGCATTGTAGTTTTACATAATGATGGGATTAGTTGTCGCATATTCCTAGATGCACACAAATCAGCAATACAATTTTTTCAATATCTTTCCCTGTACCCCTTTACCTCTCTCCTCCTCTCCTCTGATCCCTTGTCCTATATTTTTCCTAAATAAAAAACCCAAGTACAGTCACATAATTCTTATTCCTATGAAGAACATTATACAGTGACATTTATAACTGCTTGGAATGTACCTTGCTTTATCTCAGTTCCAACATTTCCCCTTCTCCTCCCTTCCTATCAACCCTTGATATTCTTCAAAATATTTGACAATAGGATTAAACTCTTAACAGGTCTCCATGCTTGTAGTCACACCCCATTTAAGTGGACAAATAGGTGTTCCTAGGCCATTTCTCTGCTTACAGCTCTACAATGGATTCCCATCATCAGGGTCCACAGAGCCTTCCTGTCTGATCCCTGCCTCCTGTCACCTCCCCTTGTACCTTCTACCTCCTTGCCCAGTAGACATGCAGGCCTGCTTTTTGTTCCTCAGACGTGGCTTATGGCTTCTACACTAGCCGTTCCTTCTGCCTTGAAAGTTCCGCTTCTTCCTGCTGATCCCAGGGTGCACATTTCATCTCCTTAGAGATGCCCTCCCAACCTGCATCGTCACTCCTCAGTCACTCTCCATCAAGTTACCATGCTTACTCCCTCACTGCATTGGTCGCAACCTGTTGTTCTTTGTTTACTTGTTGTCTGAGTCCCTCTAGTAGAGCAGTGACCTTATCTGACTTATTCACCTCTCTATCCCTATTACCCACTCATTTGTCAAGTAATAGTTGCTGAGTGAATGAAACGGATATTACTTTATCTCTGCCATTTTCTTTTTATATAGATTGTGAAAAAGAAAGTCAGGAAAGTATAGGGAGCTGAAATTCTCTACTCAGACCCTTTCACTTTGGGATGGAAGTTGAGGCTGCTATTCCAAGGTGATTAACCCAACATCACTTAGCTTGTCAGGGACAGAGTCCAGAATAAAGCTGGATCTCATTATTCAATCTGGCACCCTCCCTACAAAAGCTATGGACAGAGTCAGGCTAGAAAACAATTGGATTTTATGGCTGAGTGAACAGTACAAAGGAATGTATTGTCAAAGGTCAAAGAAAACTCTGAGTAGAAAATATCACAAGACCACTTAAAACAACAGGGATAGGAGAAATGTCCATAACAACAAATAAAGGAAACTGTGTATAGAGAAGCGGAGCCACTAGTGTCAGCAGGGTCCGATCCAATTGGCTCTATGCCAGGGAGCCCATGATAGCTGTTATGCTTTAGATATGAGGTGTCCACCAAAAGCTCATGTGTGAGACAATGCAAGAAGGTTGAGAGAGGAAAGGATTGGGTGAGAGCCTTAACCTAATCAGTACATTAATCCACTGATAGGGATGAACTGGGTAGTAATTAAAGGCAGGTGGGTCATTGGAGTAGTGGCTCTGGGGTATACACTTTGTCCCTGGTGAGGGTCTCCCTCTGCTTTCTGGTGGCCCCATCCTGAGCTTCTTTCATCCATCACACTCTTCTACCCTGATATTCTGCTTCACCTTGTCAGTTGTATGGAGTATGGAGTCAGTTGTTTATGGACTAAGATCTCTGAAACCATGAGCCCCAAATAAACTTTTTGTCCTCTAATACACTCTTGTCGAGTCTTTTGGTCACAGTGGTGAAGAAACTGACTAAAACAACAGCAGTGTGTGTGTAGGAAGGACCTGGTGACTGTTGTGGGCCGGGAGAGGTGGGAGGCACCCTGGCAGGTGCAGGGGCATGCCCTGCAGGCAGACACTCCTCTTCACTTCTTGAAGGCCAGTCTGGACAAACACGAACTTCTCATGGGGTTGTTTGCACCCAGGGCCAGTCTCCTAATATACACCCTCAGAATTTGGGTTGATTCCTGGGTTATACCAGAGCTATAATGAACTCAAATTGTGGTTCAGTGGTGAACGGAAGAGACTTTAGGTACACATGATATAAACATACACAATGACATAATTATAAAAGCATGGAATTTAACTTGTTCTGATTCAGTCCCCAGGTTTCCCCCTTCCCCTCCCTTTTCCTCATCCTCTGTTCTTTTCTGATATACATGACAATAGAATATACATTGACATAATTATAAAAGTTTGGGGAATACCTTGTTTGAACTCAGTTCTCATGTTTCCCCTTCCCTTCCCTTCCTCCTACCACCTCTTCTTTTTTGATATAACTGAAAATATGATAAACATTGACACTTTTATAAAAACAGGCAGTATAACTTATTCCAATTCAGTCCCCAGTATTCCACCCACCCCATTCTCTTCCCTTCCTCTGATATGTGGAAGTTAACCAAAAATAAGGAAAAGGCCCAAGAATAGTCAAAGTGAAAGGAAACAGAGGTAGGAAGAATGATAGGAAAAATTTGTGGAATGAATCAGACTTAATTTTCCTATGTTCATATACGAACATATCATAGTGAATGTCATCAACATGGATATCAATAAATCACTAAATTAAAAAAAAGCTATTACTAAGCCATTCTTTTCCCAAAGCCATGCTCAGAGATTGGCAGATAATCACTCTGCAGGCAGCCGGTGACTCAGACAGTGGTGGGGAGGCAGGGAGCCGGACTCCCATGCTGCACACCACGCACCGTCTACACGCACTCGTGCACCCTGCACACTGCTCTTTTTCTTCACATGGGCTTCAGGCTACAGCAGATTACGTGTGGGCCCTGAAGATTGTCAAATAATTTAGAAAGAGGTCATTCTTGGTCTCTGGGATAGAATCCCAGTATTTGTCATGGAATTAGGAAGAAAATTCAGGATTAGGTCAGAAAGCAAGGTCAATAGAAAAAGTCAGGAGAAAGGGTTCCAGTGCTTGTTAATATCAAAAGTGGGTATAGTGAGAGGAATCAAACGGGTAGGTAGGGTGTGTGTGTGTGTGTGTGTGTGTGTGTGTGTGTGTGTGTTGCTGGGTTTGAATGTAGGGCCTTGAGCAGTCTAGGCAAGCACCCTACACCAGTAAGTTTCACCTCCATACCCTAAAGGTTAGAATTTAATTAAGTAAAGGGAGAAATCTGCTTTAAGTTAAAGGAGTTTGGAAAGGTGAGAAGTGAGAAGATACTCCTTCCTGGGGATTCTATCAATCTACTTTGGTAAGATTGGCTTTGGTAAGATTAACGTCTTTCTAAGCTGTGAGGTTTTTTTTTCAGATTAAAACAAAACAAACGAAAGTCTTTATAAGGGGCCCACTGAAGTGGTTCTGGTTTTCTTTTCAGGTCAAACTGAGCCCAGGGAAATTTTCTGAAACACAAGTTCCTAAAATGTGGTGATTTTTTTTCCCAGGAAAATTTTGGAATACAGTAGAACTTCCTTTAACTTTTGGCTTTGGTTGCAGTGATCACTGTCAATGATCACTGCTGTTGGTTAGATATTTTAGTTCAGTTAATAGAAGATGAATGTCTTCTATAAACTGGAATAGAGAAAAATTAAACAGTAAAAGATTTCACTGTGGTAGGAACAGCTGCTCCACCTTATTCAAGCCTTTCCTGTCCTGCTCTGCTACTTCAATGATGTATACACTAGATTGCTGGCCTTTGTTCTCTACTTCTGTTGCCTGTTTGACAATGTAGATAAGATTGCTGACTCAGAAGCCAGTGGGGAGGCTGCCCTTGTTGGGGCGGAAGGGGGAGCTGTTATTGGGTTCAGGCTTAAGCAAGGTAAAGAAGTCTGTCCACATTGGGGTAGTTTGAGCTGGGGAATCAGCTCAGGTGGAGTGAGGAGGCAGCCATGAGGAAGAGCAGCCTGGGTCAGAGTACTGGTGCCCAAGGAGGGTGTCAGTGCAGGGATGGCCCAGCGCAGGCAGTTAGGATGAGTGGAGTGAAGGCAGTTTCTATAGCAGGAAACGTGCACACGTGGGTGAGGGGAGGGGAGTTTGTGTGGTAGGGAAAGGGGGCAGCAGCAATAATAACTTGCTTATCATGAAGGGAATTAATTAAACAAGTAAGCATATCAAAGTAGTGTTCAGTCATAAAGAAGAATGAATCCTGTCATTTGTAGGAGCTGGAGGAAGCCATGTTAAGCAAAATTAGCCAGACACAGAATATCAGATGATTCTGTCAAATGAGGAAACCAGAAACAGAAAAAAACAAAACAAAACAAAAAAGAGATCTGAAGTTAGAAGAGGGACTATTAGGTACTCTAAACAGGGCTGGCGGGGAGAGGGACGAAGGTGGGTGGATGTGATCAATGCACAATATATGCATGCATGTGTTTTAGTCAGCCATTTCACTGCTGCAACCAAAACACCTGACAAGAACAATTTAAAGGAGGAAAAGTTTATTTTGGTGCTCACAGTTTCAGAGGTCTCAGTCCATACATGGCCAACTCCATTCTTCAGGGCCTGAGATGAGGCAGAACATCATGGCAGAAGAGTGTAGCAGAGGAAAGCAAGAGGGAACATGGCACCAGGAAGCAGAGAGAGACTCCCCTCACCAAGAACAAAATATACACCCCAAAGGCACGCCCTGGGTGACCCATCTCCACCAGCACACCCTACCTGCCTACACTTACCACCCAATTAATTTCTATCAGCAGATTAATGCACTGATTAGATTAAGGCTCCCATAACCCAAGCATTTCATCTCTAAACCTTTTTGCATTGTCTCACATATGAACTTCTGGGCGATACCTAATATTTAAACCATAACAGCATGGATAGAAAGCACAGTGAATCCCATTACTTTGTATAATTCATATATATGAATAATTATAATTTTTTAGAAAGAATAATGGCTGCCAGGTTTCTCATTGTCTATGGGGAGAGCCATATATACAGAAAGGTCAAAACACAGAATGAACCTAATGAATTGGTGTTGTTGGTATAAGGTGTGTGTGCAGGGGGCGTGTGTGTGTGCATACACATGCACGCACCCAAGTAGATGGAGCTCTGCTTACTGAGAACCAAGGAGCAGTGACACTGCATTAGCAATGGGAGTCTAAATTCTACTGTAAGGAACCAGCATTCGTTTGAGAAATGGCTGATTCTAGTACAAAGGCAAGGAAAATATAGTCAGAGATTGCCATGCTTTTATTATTTTAAAAAATCTCCCATAACTATAATATTCTTGCTGTAAAGCAGTTTATGCTTTGTTCATTCTCCTCTGTACTTCCAGCCTAACACACAATAGGTTCCCAGTAAAAGTGTTTATTGAATGAATGAATGGAACTTTCACTTTCATCTTTTGGATGCCTATTTTTAGAATAGAGACAGCTTCAAGAAACTATTACTTTAAATCATTATGAATTAATATCTCCATGTATAATAATACTGTAGCAGGAATTTCATTTTCTGCCAACTCATTCCTTACTCTGCTCCAAACATTGGACCCATCACATATGTTGGGGGAATAGGAGAATTCCATAAGATATTCTTTTGCCTTATAAAAGCATTGAAATTTTTCTCCAAAATTTTTATTTTAGTGGTAAGTTAAAGAAAAAGTTTTATTTAATTTTTCTGTTACTCAGGTATCAGTCTGGGCCACGGGAATTTTCACATGCTCAAGTCTTGCACAGTATTCAGGAATTATTCCTTTTTCTTTGATAATCAACTGTCTGATGACATTGGAAACCCACTGGGAGAACAGGTGAGTGGAGAATGCCAAACTAAGAGAATCAAACACAGACACACCTCTGTTCCTCTCTGCAGATATCACCACCATCTTTTGTTCTTTTTTTTAAAGTTTTTTTTTAATTAAGGAGTTGAGTTATTGTACAGCCATAAAATGCACATAAAATTACAACATTATATATATATATATATATATTCTTAAACCAGAATTACCCTTGCATGGCCCATATCCCAGTCTCTCGAATCTTCTATATTTTGCCCTTACAAACAATATAAATGCTTAGGTTGAGAATTTTCCAGAATTGAATGATTGCATAAGTGTTATTTGGGTTCTCAGGGAGGTAAAGAGTATGCTTCATTGTTGATTGTCTCCCTAGATCCCTCCCTATTTTCCCTTCCTCTCCCCTCCCTTACCTGCCCTCCCATACACAACATTCCTGTGGTTGCCCTAGATTATGTGTTGCTATGCCTTTTCTGGGTCTAATACATGAGGCTGACTACTTTTCACCCAGGCCTGGGTTTAGCTCCAGCCTCCACAAATGAGTGAGAACACTTGACCCTTGACTCTGGGTTTGGCTAACTTGTCTAAGCATGATTCCTTCCATTGCCATCCAATCTACCTTCAAAGGCTGCAATATCATTGTTTCTAACTGATGAGTAGAACTCCATTGTATATGTATACCACAGTTTTTGGATCCATTCATCTAGTGAGACCACCATCTGTCTTTCACCCAAGACAGGAAACTACTAGTTGACATGTGTTCCTCCTTTTCTCTATAGATTTCATGCTTCCTACGAAACATAAACATACACAAAGAAGCTCATCATTTTGTCATTATGCTCCTTAACTATCTCTCATTTCTGTCCAGGACCAGGTTCATGAGCATCAACAAGGCACCATACTTGGGGTTTAAAGCTCAGGTGTTATCTTGAAAGTCTTAATAATTTTATCTTTGAATTTCTGCTTTGTAAGTGAAGTCCAAAGGGACAGTGGAGCATATGCCAAAGGTCTGGGCTGTCCACTCTGGATCATCCCAGTGCTCACTGTGCCTGGCTAACAATGTAGAATTTAATTTTCATTACTGAGATAGGCATTAAATATTAAATGAAAATTTAAAAAACAACCATGTCAAGTTGAAAAAGATCATGGAAGAAAGAAAAAACTTTCCATATACTTTCATGGTACTTTCCTTCTTTGAATAAGGGGTCATGCATTCTTATTTTGCCCTGGGTCCCTTGAAGTCTATGGTGGATCCTATCTCTTCTCTTCCTCTCCATCATCACTGGAGAGGTTAACAACCCATCATCTCTCTGGGTTAATGGCATCAAACTATCTCCTGGACAGTTTCAACACCCTCTTCACCATCCCTCTGCCTCCCATCTTAGTGTTTATCCCAACACATTTTCTGGTTTTTGAAAATATTCTTTAAAAATGCAGTCTACTGGGGTCTTCTCTATGCTCTGTAAACTACATAATCAAGTTTAAGCAACCTGACCTCTAGCCTGGCAGGTCCTTGTGAGATATGGCTTCTGTCACCTTTCCAGTGCCATAATTTTCCTGTACCTCTGGTATCCACCCACAGAAATTTCTCTCCATTCCTGTGCATTCTGCACTCTCCAACGCTGTGTCCCCACTGTTCCCTTCCCTGCCTCAAGTGCTCACCCTGTGCTATTGACTCTGTTAGGATTTCACCCTTCAGGTCCCAGCTCAGGTGATCTTACCTGTAACAGCTTCTTGGATTTATCCAGGTAAAGTTAGGCACCTGCCCCTTCTCTTTGCTGTGCTGGCCTTCCTATATTTATATTGTAGCATACCTATTACAAGGTGGGGTTTTTTTTTGCATATTTTTCTTACTCTGAGTCCATAAGCAATGTGAAGGTAGTTCTGTTTCTTCTTTCATATTCATTAGTTCATTTATTCAAATAATATTTTGGGAGGTTCTCTTTCATTCCGTGCACTTTCAGGTTGAAAATGCAATAGAGAGTAATAAAAAACACATGGTCCCTGGGTTGATGGAGCTGCAATTTAGTCGTGGTGACAGAATCTTGATTACATTTTAGTTGGGATAGGTAGTTAAAGGGAATTTCATGGAGGAAGGCTACTGCATTCCTGAGGAAGGGGTGTTTAAGCAGAGAGCTAATAGGCAAGCAAAGCCTGGGGAGAGTTTGCAGAAAGAGGGAGCAGCATGTGTAATGACTACAGATTAAGGATGGTCCCCAACTCACAATGATTTAGTTTAGGATTTTTTGAATTCACACATTCAGTAGAAACTCTATGTGTATCTTTTCCCTCGTTAGCAATATGCAGTAAGATTCTCTCTGATGATTGGTGATGCTGGGCAGTGCATGCAGCTTGGTTCCCAGTCAGCCAATGGATCAAGAGGGGAAACAACAGACAGTCCACAGTGTACTGTGTTGTTAGTTAGGGTAGTGGGTAGTTTAGGTGCATTAAATGCAGTTTTGACTTAGACTGTTTTCAACTAAGAATGAGTTTATCAAGATGAGCCTGCATTGTTAACTCAAGGGAGCATTTGCATGCTCAAATCTGAGATGTTCAAGGAAGTTCAAGGTGACCTGAGGAAATGAGAGCCTGATGAGACAGAATGTGAAACGAGATCATAGAAACAGTCAGGGCCAGAGTTTGTGCAACATAAATCCAAGGATAAAGAAAAACAGACTAAACAGAACTAAGCACACTGTTCAGTGGTAATATTTAAGAGCATCTGGATAATACCAGTGAGGGTGAGAGTGTGGGAAAACAGTGCTCTTATGGAATGCTGGGAATGACATTCTGGTGGACAGCTTGGCAATGTGCATCATAAACCTCTCAATTATTTGGCATAACAGTTCTGCTTCTAGGAACTCACACTAAGAAAATAATCAAAAGAGGATACCAAAATAGTGTCATTTAGACTGCATGAAGTGAATTTCACACATGGGAAGCTGTTACTTTTTTTTTTTCATTCTAGAAAGGAATTCCATTTTCTTTTCTTAATATGCAAATCAACTTATTTAACTGAATTGTTTTTCTGCCCATGTCTGTCGCTGAATATTGTAACCATACAATTTTTGTGGGGAGGGTGTATATCTTCTTCTGTCTTAGTCCTTTGGGGCTTCTATTAGACTGGGTACCCTATAAGTGACAGGAATTTATTTCATTCAGCTCTGGAGGCTGAAAAGTTCAAGATCAAGACATTGGCTGATTCCATGTCTTATGACCTGGTCCACAGAAATGGAGCTTATTCCCAAGTCTTCACATGGTAGAAGAGATGACCAGGCTTCCTAATCTGTCATGACCTGATCACCTCCCCACAGGCTTCATCTTCTATCACTGTCACCTTGGAGATTAGGTTATCAATGTGTGATATTTGGAAAGACATAGCATTCAGACCACAGCACCTTCATTTCAACAAATGAATCACACTATTTAATGCCAATGGAGAGGCAAGGCTAAATCATTTGGTGTCCTTGGAGCTGTGGGTCCATGGGCTTACTCCTCACTACAAATAAATCATTGTCAGTTTGGCCAATATCTTAGTCTATTCCAAATATGATAAGGAAGAATGTAAAGATATCTTAAAAAGTGAATGAATCCCATCAAACCAAATGTCTCTGGAGATCTTGTTATTTAAAGGGCTGTTCGCAGTCACAAATCACTGCTTCTCCAGGCAACTGTTTTAAGTAATGTGACTTTACAATATGGGAGTATGGACACTGCAGCAAGTGACACTGGTTATCTAATGTGCCTTCTGTGAAAGGGATTAGAAGCCTCAGGCTTAATGTCTGGCTTTTTTAAGTGATTTAACTGTTTCCATGCATTTTCAATGCTATCAAGAACTAGGGCTACCAACTGTTGCACTAGAGTGGATACAACCATTTAACATTTAGCATGAGGGGACTCAACAGGGTTCATAAGTGAGCTGTAACTCCACCCTAAGACTGGAGATCACAGGTTTTGCTTGCTTCCAACATTTCTAGGAAACAAGAGATGAATTAACTTCTCTGCACCTGTTTCCTTATCTGTGAACTGGAGATAATAATGGTACCATCCCATCCGTTTATTGATGGGGATTAAATGAGCTAATGCAGATAAGGAGCTAAGAGCTATGCCTTGCTCACTGTATGCCCCAAACAACATAACTATCCCTGTTCACCATAAATAGATGCTCAAGACAGAAATTTTCAAATTAAAAGAAATTTTTAATCCACCGAAAGCAACATGCTCTTATTGAAGAAAAGGAGACGTGGCTAAGTCTTCGCTTGAAATTCTGACTTCAAGCAACCTAATCATTCTGTTGCTAGCCCCCACAAAAAAAACACGCAGAATTTGAACTACCAGTTTCCAGGCATGAGAGTTCTGAAGAAGGCAGCTGTGAGGGTCTGGGTGGGAAAGTGGCAAGAACTAGAAATATTGTCCTGGTGGAGAAGCCACAGGGGAGAGTTTGTGGAGGCCAATGTGAAAGAAGTAAACAGCAAAAAAGGATGGCTGGTTACTTTGGAAGACATCTGTAGGTAGCCATGATTACATTTACCTCATTGAGCTGCTGTGACATTTGGGATAATCCATACAAATTACAGTATTTCCAAAATGATCACCGCTTGACAAAATGCTAACTATTATTTTCATACTCTTATTTCATTGTTTATTTCAGGGACCAGTCAGTTATTTTACAGTAATATCCTCCAATACTTTGAATCCTCTGCCACCATGACTTCAAGACTGGTTGCTGAAATGGAGTAGATGCCATGGGAATTGAACTATGTCTCTGTTGTCAAGTGGGACATCACATTTCTGCAGTGATTCTGAGGCTAGTACAATTTGACAGCTCCACCTCTGGAGTCAGATGGCCCTGGGTTCGAACCCTGACTCATACGTGACAATGACACAGTCTTATACAACTTAGTCTCTCTATGCCTCAGTTTGCCCATTTGTTATGTCGGGCCACAATAGCTACCATGCTGAACATCATTCATTTACTCTGGAAGATATTACTTTACCCTTCTCTGTCTTGTTCAGTGCCCCGGAAGGCATCAGTAGGCTTCCTTAACGCTCAGAGCCCCTGGAGGTCAGTTCACACATTGATTCAGCCTTTTTGCAGCTCTAATGTCACTACTGTGCACAAAACCCTGTGAAATAAAGTATGAACTCATAGCCTGTGATCGAATAGGAACTGATTCCTAATTTGACAGGAGTTTAACTTTTTTTGCTTTAATTTATTACAGACTTCTGTAACAATGGCATATACAATATTTAAAAACAGCAAAGATGCTGGGTTTTTTGTTTCACGTATTGGCCAGTGCAGCCGTGGATCATGCTGAGTCTAGGAAGCTCAGGAGGCTGCCACTGAGGAAATCCAACTTTTATCTCCTCTTGTTCCTGATGTATCCTCAAGCGGATGGCATCAGAGTACTTACTCACTATTGCCTGACCACATTCATGTGCTTCCACATCTACAAGCTTCTCTCTGTATATAACAAAGTCCTACCCATTGCTCTAGGCCTAGCTCAGATATCTCCAAGGCATTCCCTCCTCTGCTTCCAAATATAAGAATTGACATTTTGAAAGAACACCAATATTAGTGTATGTGTTTCTTTCTTTGTGCACTTTATCACTTCCTGGTTGTAGTATAATTACCGGTTTTATTTCCCATGGCGTTTTGTAAGTTCTGTGAGGAAATATCTATGTTGTACTCATCCAGTGTCTTCTGAGTCTCTTTGCCCACAGAGGCTGCTTAATAAACATTTCCTGAGTGACATGCGGGTTTTGTTGGTGAGTGAGGACAATAAGAGTAATGAAAGCTGGCATTATGGATTTACTTAAATGGCACTATGTAATGAGCATTTGGGGGGTTCTTTAGCAATACGACTAAATATTGCAGTATAACTCAGGTCAGGGTAAGGAGAGAAGGATCAGTCAATTCATCTTTAATTTCTCTTCTGGATCATTGCTACTTATAGTTCATGACAAAACATTGTCTAAAAAGGTTCACTAGGGGTAACCCCACATGAATGATGAGATTCCAGAACAGATGGCAGGCTCTGGGGGAGGGGAAAGTGAAGGGCAAGCGTAAAAGGGAATTTTTCACTCTCTCTGCCAGCCAGAGTAAATAGAATGCATTTTTTAAAAGAGAGAGGGATAGTGAGAGAGACATAGAGAGAGAGAGAGAGACAGACAGACAGACAGACAGACAATTTTTATTTAGCTTTCATGTGACTTTTATTGCTCCAAGGCTTTGCTGTGTACGTGGTGTTGGGGTTTGAACTCACGTACTCACGCATGCCAGGCAAGCACTGTAACCCCTAGCCACCGCTCCAGCCCAAGAATCCGTTTTTGATGCTGGTGTCTTTGATTCCCTCTTAGCCTTAGCATATACCATGATGAATTAACAAGCAGGATTTAGCAATCAACTGAGCCAAGATGTATTGAACTTGCACTGGGTTCTGGTTCTGCCACGTGATTTGGGGAATGCCAAGGACTTAAGCCTGGGTCTCTTGAGCTTTTTATGGCTCAAGATCCAAATGCGATCATAAACAAAGAGGAGATACGGGAGAGTTCACCTTTTGACAACTCTGCCCTAAGGCCATTCACAAATCTAAAGTGCGTACAATTTAACAGAATTTGAGGTCACATTGTGTGAGCCAGATTCTTCATGCCTGAGTTATGCTCTGGGCAGAAGTGCAGTTTCTTTAAGGCATTTTAAGCAAGGGCTTTGAAATAGCTTAACCGTGGACTTTAAATTGGGACTAGATGTTTTCTCTCTTATGAAGCAAACTTCAGTGACCACCTGCCTTTCTAGCTCCACACTGGCCCTTGATTTCTACCCCTCATCTCCAAAAACCAAAGTGGCTTTGGCCATTTGGAGGCGGGACTCAGAAGGAAGGTGGATCATGCGGCTAGACTACAGAGATGGGCAGCCTGCTATGGCTAATGCTGGCAGGAGGCAGGGTTGGATTACCAAATACCCATCAAGGGCAGTAGAGAGCCTCCTTTCCCCTGAGCTTCCATTTAACTGGTATTTTAATTTATTTCAGAGCGCTTATGACTAGGAAATGAGGAAACGAAGAAATGAAATTTCCATTTTTAATGTCATTTAAAGGACTGGTAATCATTTCTTGCTGTTCTTGTTTGTTTACTTAGCAACCTACTTCATTATGTAGTTGGCAGGGTGAGATAAAAGCACTACCTAGAGTGAGAAATACCACACAAACTTAGCATTATATATTATAAATGTATGTATACATATAATTTATTATTTGCTACTCTGTGTCTGGTAAGAGCTGCATTTACAGCAACTCAGAGAGGGTTTCTCTTGTATGCGAAGTTTTTTTTCTTTTTTTTCTTTTGGTCACAGATGAACAAACACCACCTCTTGCAGCTGCTTTACAGCCCTGTCCAAAGGAAAGCCTTTCTAAAAATAGAATGAAAAGGAACAAGTGCTTTGCCTGACAGATTATTTTGAGATGCATGAGGTTGGCGGATTCAAAAATGAAAGTATGCTTTCAAGAGGCATGAAAAGATAGAATTCGAAGAGATTTGGGGGGAGTAATTAAAACAATAAAGCTCAGTTGGTCAAGTTCATGGCTGGGTGTACCTACAGAGATTAGGTTAAATGTGTAAAATTGCCAATAGTGGATACAGTCTAATGTTTTATGTGATGCTTCCAATGTATAGCAAAGTTCTTGGAATCCTAGTGTCAAGATTCTAGAAGTTTTCAGAATAAACCACAGTCTTTTAAAATGATGTCAGGGGTCTTCAAGTTTTCCAACTCCTCTGAGAACATGTGGCTCTCAGGGACCCTTGATGTCACCATAGCACAAACGGAATAGTAGTCCAATGTACACTATCAGCCTGGACTTAATGTGTGAACTCACAGTCAAATGCCTTGCCTGGGAATTCCCATCTTTTCTCTGGGCTTCCAGGTTCCCCATGTCTCTTGGTATATTGGGAAGATCTAGTGAGCGGTAAGCAAAAAACAGCAGAGTTAACTCCCATTTGAGTGGACTGACGTTCTGCATGGAAGCCCTTAGGACCCTGTATAACACCACTAAGTTTTGATGTGTGTTTTAAAATAGGTTTCTAACAATTGTAGATTTAATTATACTGTATGTGGCGTTGCTCCTTTTTATTTATTAGGGTGTGTAGGTGTAAGCATCTTTAGGTATAGAAACTCTTTCTTTACATAAAAAGGATTATTCTAAGCATCATAAGTGGCAACTTGCTTTTTTCCCACTTAATAATGTACTTTGGGCTGTCAGATTTAGCAAATAAAAATACAGAATGCCTAATTCAATCTGAATTTCAGACAAACCACATCTTTTCAGTGCCAATATGTCCCCAGTATCAGACAAGATTTTCTTACATGATTTGTTGTTTGTTGACATTTTTTAACTGGGGGCCCTGTTTTATGCACTACAAATATGTTTTTCTCTCCACACATTTTGATTTATCTCGTTTGTCTAACTGAACAGTGCTGCAGCTGAACAGTGCTCTGCATGCTTACATGTTGCTAGGCAATAACTTTTGGTAGTAGAATTAAGGGTAATTTTGTCTTCTTATTTTTCCTAATTTATCTTTGTCAGAAGTTGGTTCTTGTAAGAGCTTTGTAAGTAGATTTGGTCCCTCTAAATAGCAGATGACTTCATCTGTGTCTGGCTTGATTGGTGGGTCCATGGCAGGCTGGGGATGGGAAATGGAACATCTCATTTTTCTGCTTTACAGAAGGAGAAGACTCTGGGGCAATCCCAAGGAAATTGGTGAGGACAACCCCAGTCCGGCACCTCAGAGGACTCGTGAGTTTAGTGATTTTCTCAACATTTAGGTTACTCTCTGGTGCCAAGGACTAGTGGAGTGGCAGAAATTTCTAGGTGGGGTACCTTTAGGCCAGATTAGAGCTGCATGAGGTCCCAGGCTTCTTTGGGTCCTGGACTCCAGTCATCCTGTTTGCAGCACTCTCTAACCCTCTAACCCCCTCTAGCCCACATGTGGAGTTGACGGGATGCTCTGAGAAGCTCTGGGTACTTGTCCCTACAGGGTCTGCTGGGGCCCTGGATCCAGGCTCCAGTTACAGGAATGAGACCTGGGAAATGAATCATCTACTGTCCGGGACAGTATTTCTTTTGTGGAACTGCACCAGCTTGAGAAGCCAATATGGACCTGACACACTGATTTTGAGTGCTTGAGATTGACAGAGCTATGGAAAAAAAAAAATCCTTCTCCCACTCTATCCACCCAAGATAAAACATGTGAGAAGAAGGAAATAAGGATGAGAAAGCTGGCAAAATGAGGGTGATAACTTGATAAATGCCTGATGGTAACCAAAAAGCCAACTGAGAAATTTGGAGAATGCTTAATAATGATAGCATATGATAAATGATAACTAATACTTATACAATGTCCTTATTACAGGCAGGACTCTAAGAATGTTATGCATATTAATATGTTCAATCCTCACAACAACAATAAAAGCTGTGAGCACCCTAATTTGCAAAAAGAAAAAGAATTGGGTAGGAAAGATAGGTCAGTTTGTGTTCCGTTGCTATAAAAAAATTCTGGAGGCTGGCTGCTTTATAAAGGAAAGAAGTTTGTTTCACTCAAAATTTTGAAGATTTAATTCCAAGATTGGGCATCTCCACTAATTTAGCCTCTGGTGAGGGACTCAATGTGAGAAACACTCAAACCATTTCCAAACCATAGCAGTGGAAAGAAGGAAGGAAGAAAGGAAGGGAGGAAAGATGGATGTGAATACAACAGATGGAAGGAGAAAGTGAAAGAGAGGGAATTGAGGCCCAGAGAAAAAGGCTAATTTGACATAAGATCACACAGTGGCTATGAAATGGCAGAGTTGAGGTTTGGTTAATGCAATCAATTCCAGAATCTATAGTCTTAAAACACTATGCTATATGCATCTAATGTGAATTATTCAACTTGTTGATTGTGTGGTAAATAAGACCTCCTGCCGTTGTTCTGAGCTTTCTGCCAAATTCTACTACACTCACAAATGAAGTTGTGAAAATTGCGTTGCTTAGAAATTAGTAAATTTCAAGGATTCAAGATGGCGACCACCCACCAGCAGTGACTCCGAGACGCTCCTGAGAATCGCCTCACGATGCAGGACAGCGCGTGGATTCCCATGGTGGGACAAAGCTCCCAGTGTGGGCCAACATTACCCCCTGCTAATTTTTTTAACTCCAAAAGAATACCGTGGTGCATTAACAAATATAAAGGAGCAAGTTTGTGGCACCCACATGACTGGCCCCACACCTGGAGGGAGGGGAGCTTCCCCAGAGGGGAGGAAATGGAGCAAGTTTCCTAATCAGATACCCTAATCTGGCCTCGAACTCCCTGATCTGATTGAACTCAATTTACATGAACTTGGAATAAAGCTCTGGGAATAAATTGCTCACATTAGAGAACTTACAACTGTTCGTGCGAGCTGCAACAGCCGACTCGCCATTGTGACGTTTCCCTGAGGGCGGGGCTGGCTGTTCAGCAAAAAACGGTCTTGGGGTCTCAGCCACCACAATCAGAAAACCAGAATCTATTGGCCTGAGTATTGGTCGTCTCCCAAAGGGGCTGTGTGGTGCTGGGATCTCCCTCTCCACCTCCGGTTGCTGCTGGTGGAGCCAGGGGAGGAGAAGATTCAACACAAGACTAACCTCTTCCTCCCCTGTACTCTGAGATCCTGCTATCTGAAGAAACAGACACTCTTCAATGGGTACTTGCTTGCTATCATAATATATTGTGAGAGCTCTCTCAAAGAAAACTGCTACTATTGGCGCTGGTCACCAGCACATCTGTTTTAGTTGAAACGGATTAGTATCTACACCTATAGCCTCTCAAGATCTCGCAGACTGCTCTGGCATCTTTAGGTCTGTCTTGACCAAATAGTTCTCCATCACAAGGAAGCAAAGCCATAAGAAGATCCAATTACTCCAGCAAGAGTAACAAGGTTGAACTACAAGACACACTCTCTGATTCTGAAAATGAAGAGAAGGGGAAATAACTCTCCTCCTCAACCCCACAGCTCTCCACCCAAGGACTCCATAGCTAGGGTCCTAGATGAAAACCAAAGATATTGTATCAACATTATGATTAGTAATTCAATCAAAGAGTTGAGAGATGAAATAAGGAAAGAAATCAGAGAACAATTTCAAGAGATGAGATACAACTTCTACACGGAAATAAGGGAGCAATTCCATGAGATGAAAGATCAGCTATACAAAGAAATAGACATTCTGAAAAGAAATGTAGAAGAGCTATCAGGATTGAAAAACACGGTTAACCAAATCAAATATTCACTGGATGATACCAACAACAGAGTATACTCTACTGAAAATAGAACTTTAGCCCTTGAAGAATGAACATCAGAAAATGAAGATCAGCTAAACATTGTTGAACTCAAAGAAGATAAACAGGAGAAGCAACTTATATTACATAATCAGGAATTCCAAATAATATTTGATGAGATGAGGCGTAATAATCTGAGAATTACTGGCCTGGAGGAAAACTTGAAAGAGCAAACAAGAGGCTTAAAGAACCTTTTAAGAGAAATCATAAGTGAGAACTTCCCTCATTTTACTAGCGATCCGATTATCACATCCAAGATGCTTATAGAACTCCAAATAGACCTAATCAAATGAGAAACTCACCAAGACATATCATATACAAATGAATAACAGAGAAATTAAGGAGAGAATTCTAAAAGCTGCTAGAGGAAAGCCCCAAGTCACATTCAGAGGAAAACCAATTTGGATCACTATGGATTTTTCAGAGCAAACAATGAAGGCCAGAAGAGCTTGGAACAATATCTTTCAAGTGTTGAAAAATAACAACTTCCACCCAAAGATAATATACCCTG